>LOEQ01002217.1:98985-122574 GCA_001685075.1 Bramus lutescens | reverse complement strand
GTCCATGCATACGCAAGCAGCTTACGACCATCATGCGATCCGGGAGTGATCACTTCTCAAACGGACTCGGGCTATATGGAGTTGTTTGTCACAGAGAGCCCTCGCTTTCGGGATCGTGGAGAGCGGAAGCCAGCGCCATCTTTAAGGTGTGGCTCCATGCGGCTCTCTACAGGAAGCAATAGTTGCCATAGCGCCAAATCAGTGAGCAAGGAAAAGGAAATAATGGCAGGACAGACACAATTGAAAACATCGACCTCCTTTTGTTAGAAGGTTCTGTTGTAAGAGGCCGCTTGTTTGTTCCCTGCCGCCCAGACTCAAAATAACCACTCAGAAAACTATATTATTTAAATTACTGCTTGGCCTATTAGCTCTAGGTTTTTATTGGCTAGCTCTTACATCCTAAATTAACCGATCTCCATTAATCTGTGCATCATCAGGAGGTCATGGCCTACCAGCAAAGTTTCAGCTCATCTGTCTCCTGCAGAAGCTACATGGCTTCTCTTAACTCCACCTTCTTTCTCCCAGCATTCANTCTCCATTAATCTGTGCATCATCAGGAGGTCATGGCCTACCAGCAAAGTTTCAGCTCATCTGTCTCCTGCAGAAGCTACATGGCTTCTCTTAACTCCACCTTCTTTCTCCCAGCATTCAGTTTAGTTTTTCCCCACCTAGCTCTATTCTACCCTATCATAGGCCAAAGAAGTTTCTTTATTCATTAACCAATAAAAGCAACACATAGACAGAAGGACTACTCACACCAAGGTTCCAAAGGATATTGGACTGGTGAAAAAGAGACAGAAAGAGAAAAGGGTTTCAAAAAGAGGGGACGGAAATAATCAAAACATCAGACTTCATAGGAAGGTATTGTGGCTAAATCTGAATTGCTCTCTGCAGGTTCATCTCTTGAATGCTCATTTTACATCTGGTGGCACTATTTTGGGAGGCTGTACAATCTTTGGGAGGTGGAGACTAACTGGAGGAAGAAGGGCATTGGGATCAAGTCCTTGGACTTATAACTTCCTGTGCCACCCTCTATTTCCTGGTTGTCTATACTGTGACCAGTTTCCACAATCTTCTGCTACTTCTGCGAACTGAGTTGCTCCCGCATGTCTTCCCAGCTATGATTAACTGAAACCATGAGCCCAATGACCCTGCCCACCCCCTTAAGTTGTTTCTGTAAAGCGTTGTGGGGTTAGTAAAAAAGAATGTAACTCTGATGGTTAATCTTGGATTGTCAACTTGATTGAATCCAGGATCAACTAATTGATTTGCAGGGTCTATCTGTGAGGGTATTTCCTGGAAGGATTAACTAAGAAGGGAGATCCTTCTCTAGAGAGGGCAGTACCCGTTGTCAGTGGCCAGAGATAAAGAGATCCAGGAAAACACGCTGCTTTACCTGCTTCCCTTCCTCTGTTGCTGCTACTGATGTAACATCCTTCATTAATATCAGAGCCAGTTTCTTCAGCTTTGCAGTACAGACTCTCCACCACTCGTCCAAGCCTTCAGTGACAGATTGGGATTGCTGATCCACCCTCATGGGCTGAGTAGCTATTGGGCTATCACTTTTTCTTAAAGACATACAGCAAATGCTAGACTTCCCAGGTTTTCTTGTATAAGCCAGTCTGATAAATTTCCGTTGTAATATTAATATTACACATACAATATATTCATTCTAAATAAGTATTATATATATACATATATATGTATATATATATGTATATATATTCTAGTAAAGAGAGTTTTTGATCACTTTGAAAATGCAGTCCATAGTCTAGTACTGGTGTTGGGATCTTGATACAGAAGTATAATCTTGATTGGGTGTTAAAGTAGTGAATGCAAAAGAAGAGAGATTATGAGAAAACTCACTAAGAACTCTTAAAGATAAGCTATAGGGGCTGGAAAAATAGCTCAGTGGTTAAAGTAGTTGCTGCATGAGAATGGGGACTTGATTTTGGTTCCCAGGCTCCCATGTAAAAAGTCAGACGTTATTATTGTCCCTGTGATGGAAGGTGGAGACAGGATTCCAGGGCCTGGTGATCGGTCACTCTAGTCAATCAGTGAACTTTGAGTAGAGTAAGAGACCCGGTCCTAAGGTAGAAAGTGACAGAGGAAGATGAAGATGTCCAGCATCATACATATGTGCAGGCATATGCAAACTCATTTATACAACACAGACATGTACACATACAGAAGCACAGAAAATAAGCTATGGGTAATTGATAGGGGAACAGGCTCCAGGAAATACACTAAATAGAGGAAGAGTTCTCTAGATTAGGGTTCTCTAGATTAACAGAACTGATAGAAGAATGAATATATGTTATATATACATGTTCACGCACATATATATGGGGGAGAGGACAGATATTAGGATGGCTTACAGGTGTGGTCTAGCAAGTTCCATATTAGTTGTCTCATGGTAGAAAGGCCAAGAATCCAGTTTTTTGTGTAGTCCCCAAGGCTGGATGGCTCAACAGTTCCCTTCTGGGTCTAGAATTCTGGAGAATTTCTGGAGAGCTACTGGTCTTTAGTCTATGTTGGAACCTCAGTGAAACCGGTTCTAACTCTAGCAAAGAGACGCCTTGGTAACGAAATAGATGAAGTTGTCAGAGGCAGTAAAGGAAACAGGAAAAAAGCAAAAATCTCCTTCACATCCTTTCATGTGGGTTATCACCAGAATGTGGGGTTAAATATATGAGTGAGTCTTCCCACCTTAAATAATATAATCAAGAAAGTGTGAACATGTGAGGACAGGCTTGCCCAAAGTCTTTGGTTTTCACTCTAGATGTAGTCAATGTTGACATCGAGGATCAAATTAGCAAAAGAGAGAAAGGCAAAGTTGTTTGAATTTGAGTCTATATGTGGTCTTGTTGACATCAAAGATTAACCATCAGATTAGCAAATGACAGAAAGGACATAATGTCCAAATATAAATCGAAGGGAAGAGAAGAATGGAAAGGGAGAGGTCATCTCTGAAAGAATACTAAGATGTATTCTTTCCCTGAGATTGAAACATGGTGTCAGGTAGGTCTTGGAAGAGCCAGGAAGCAATGGTAATACCCATTTGAGTGTTAACCACCACACAACTAGAAGCTTACATGTACTAGTTAGGCAAACTTGATCAAGTTAAGCATAGTTTTTATATAGAGTTTATATAGACTTTGAAAGACAGTAGTAAGATTTGGGGATTCTTATGAGAACAGCTAGAGATTCACTCAAGTACTTGCGGTGCTGGATTGCTGACATGCCTCATGAGAACTGAGCCTGGAATCTGATAGCCCTGCTCCAGCAGCAATGGCTAGAGCTCATTCTGTACTTCTCTAAAGACTAAAAAATAATGGCACTTAATTTCCCAGGAATTCAACTACATCTGTTAAACTGGTACATTTGCTGACACCTGTGTCCATTCTAGGATTTTTCCAGATTGTCGTGTAGGACCCAATGACAAACATGGAAGAAAAGTTCTAGCTGGAAAAAAATTCATCATTTATGATTTTATGGCAACAGAGGCCCATAAAATCATGGAAAAAGTGCAATGCGAACCCTGTTTTATCTCAGTTCTCGGGGAAATGTTTCCTATGGTCTTATCACAGACTTCTAGTACGATGGAAAGAGATGGTAGAAGCTATGGGGGTGTGGGAGAGGGTTACATTGTGTTTTCAATTTCCCCTGTGAAAGTTGTGCTCACACTTAAACTTAAAATATATCAATAATTATAGAATAAGCGCTGTCACAGCAAGTGGACAATGACGGGAGCAGACACCGAAGAATAGAATTGCTCACTCTGCTCCAGATCCTGGAATCTTACCTCATCATCTTTGAACTTTCAGCATGGATGTAGTTTCTAAGAGTTGTAGATTCTCCACAAACATCTGTTATCTCAGTACTTCAGTGGAGATTGCAAGATACCCAAAAAGTTGATCCACTTTTGGTACCAGGATAATGTTTGTATCTAAAATGGTCTCATAGTAGAAGAAAACTGGTAATCTCAGAGAAGACTACATTTTCCCTATATTTATTTATTTCTCTGTCTCTCCCATTGATTTAACAAGATCCCATTTAACAGGATTTTTTTTTGCTTTTTCAGATTATAGTATAAGTGCATCATTTCTCTCTTCCCTGCAATCCCTCTTATCTGCCCTTCCTTTTTCAAATTTTATTAATTGTAGTTAAATGCAAATATGTACACACAGAAAGACATAGCTATTTCTGAGTGCATAAATGCCACCTGCCCAGTCTGTTTCATGTAACTTGCCTCTGTATTTTCAGGGATGATCATTTGGTATTGGATAACCAATTGGTATGCTCCTCCATGGGGAAGGCTATTTCTCCCATGCTCAGCATTCCTTAATTGCCTGTGGTTCCCTGTGCCAGACTGAGGCCTCCTCTCCTTTGCCATGTCCATTGGTGTTGTCCTCGGTCAGCTCATGGGTAGGCAGTCATGGTGGTAAGAGTTTATGGATATAACTTCTGACATTATTAGTAGGAGACACAGTCTCACAGCAAGCTCCTAGCTTCTTTGATTCTTTCTACTTTTCTTTCTCAATGTTCGCTGAGTCTTGGGTTCACAAATTGTTTTGTAGATGTGTCCATTGCGACTTGGTTACACAGCTCTGCATTATAATTGGTTCTGGTTTTCTGGAGGGATCTCCATCTGTTGCAAAAGGAAATTTCCTGGATGAGGGATTACAAAGAGTATTGACACTGGGCAGTGGTGGTGCACGCCTTTAATCCCAGCACTTGCGAGGCAGAGGCATGAGGATCTCTGTGAGTTTGAGGCCAGCCTGGTCTGCAAGAGCTACTTCCAGGACAGACTCCAAAGTTATACAAAGAAACCCTGTCTCAAAATACCAAACATAAAAAGTCTTGACATCATGTTTTTTTTTCCCCCTCAGATATTGTTCAAAGGCTTAAATGTTTGATTTTTGTTCTTCAATTAGTCCATTCATTAAATGGGAGCAAGACAACATGGAAACAGCTATGTAGGTAAGAGAAGTCACTGTGCAGAGATAGAAAGCTTCTCTTTGAACTTGTCCAGAGTCTGCCTGCACCTCTCAAACTGAAGCCTCCTGGATTTCTTTTATTAAGGAAATTAAATAGTAAATTATAATTAGAGACTATTTCTTTTTTTGAATTTATTTTGGGTTTAATACATTCCACACATAGTTATATATCTGGTTTGCATTTTTTTGTTTCATGTAGACATAGTTTTTCATCACATATGTTTCTTGTAGATGATAGATGTGGCCTTTGTTTCTGATGTGCCATTGTCTTAGCTAGGGTTTCTACTGCTATGAAGAGACACCACGACCACAGCAGCTCTTCTAAAGCAAAGCATTTAATTGGCTGGATTAAAGTTCAGACATTTAGAACATTATCAGCATGCTGGGACATGGTGCTGGAGACGGAGCAGAGAATTCCCCATCTTTGATCGGCCAGCAACAGGAAATGAACCGAAACACTGGGCGTGGCTTGAGTATATATGAGACCTCAAAGCCTCCACAGTGACACACTTATTCTAACAAGGCCACACCTACTCCAACAAAGACACACTTCCTTATAATGACCCTCCCTACGATCTCATAGGGGACAATTGCATTCAAACTACCAAAGCCATCCATTCTCCCTCTAGTGTGGCTCAAGGTATCTGATCAGTGATGAAAAATGGTTAACATTGTAGTCACGCACATGGTATGGCACAAACTCCTGATCCTTGGGGACTCCCGGTACCAAATATATTAGGCTGTTTTAAATGCACAGAAGGCAATTTAGACCTTCTCAAGCCTGAATAGGGCACAACGTTAATGGCTTTTGCTCTCAAGAGAAACGTGCATCTGGGATCACCGTGCCCCATGGAAAGCTGGTTTAGGGTTAATAACAGCACCCTCCACGTTTTTGTAGTTCTTTGCAATTTGGAACGCAGTTAATAGCATATTACTCATTTTAGTGTCGCCAGACCCTGCGCCTTGGCCAGGGCAAAGCCCTTTTCCCAACAAGAAAATTGGAGTGCACAGAGGTAAGGACTATGTATAGATTCACGAAATTGGCGAGTGGCAGATCTCATGCTGGAACCCACCCTTTCTGCATCCAGAAGCAATGTGTTTTCCTGGGCCGACACAATCCTTAGTATACTTTCCTTTTTCTAACACAATAAAATGTTCCGGGACAAGGAAACTGTATAGATATTGCTCCTTAAGAGATGTGGATATAACTTAATGCAGAGTATCTCCAGTTCATTTTGTTCTATCCTGCCTCTCTTCCTCAGGAACCCTCTGAGGGCACGAGAAAGGGAACAGAAGGAGAGCTGAGACAAGAATTCTTCCTCTGCAGACAAAAGAAAGGGTTTAAAATAGGACCTTTTAAAGGCTTCTGGTGGCGAAGATAATTCTAAATACCTAAACGCTAAAGAAAATAAAAGCGGTCTCCCTAAAAGACTGTACATCCTCCCTAAAGCCTTTTTAGTGTCTCTGGAAAAGTCAGTGGGTGTGTGTCTGGGGGAAGGGTTAGGGAGGGGAGGATCAGACTCCTTCTAATAGGCTTTCTTAAAACAAAAACAAAAAAAAAAAAGAAGAAAGAAACAGAAAACCACACACACACGCTCAACAGAAAGAAATAAAACTTTGTCTCTGTTTGGCTCCACCGGCACTTAAAATCTCCAAGAAGGAGTAAAAACCCAAGTCGCAGAAGCGCGCGTTCTGATTTGGTTGTTTACCATCAATCAGGCGGTTGCTTGGCAGACACTGGATGGTTATGAGCCTGAACAAGCTGAAAGGGGCAGGAAAAAAAGTGGAGGCAGCATTCTTCCTATTTAAAGCTGCATCGCTTGAAAAAAGTTTTCGCAGACTGCGCTGGGGTTGGTGCTGAAACAGGCTGAAGCGGCCTGGGGGCTGGTGCTGAAGAAGAGCCCTCAGCCGAATTCATGGTGCTACGGTGACCTCAGTATCTACTCTTCGTTCCCCGGAAAACCCACATGTCTCAAATTTAGACATGATGGCAAACTGGGTGGTAGCAAGACCTCTTCTTATTCTCACTGTTTTATTAGGGCGCTGTGTCTCAATAAAAGCCCAGGAACAAGAGAATGGTGAGTTTGCCTTTTTGCTTTGCTTACGGTGTTTATGGCTTGGTTTGGGAACTCGATGGAATGTTAAGCTTGGAGAGGAGACCGGGTTTGAAGTTTGAGAAACGGGCTGTGGGATTGCACCTGGGAAACAGCTTGACTCGGGAACTCTGGTGCCTGCCCTGGCCGAATGGGCTTCTGCGGATGGGGAAGAGCCAGAATCAGATCAGTCTTTTTGTCTGAATGGGGAAGTGGGACGTTTAGAAGAAAACAAGAGTGCTTAAAACGGAGCCCCGAAGGCACGTTTAGTGAGAGGCAGTTGTGAGCGCTGGCGCTTTCTGAACAGGGAGAGCCGCTGCCTAAGCTGGGCAGGGTGGAGTCTTTCCTGTGCGAACTTCAGCAGCTACATGGAAAGTCTTTGTTTAGAAAAACCTCTGCGGCACTCTGATAGCTCGGAATTTTCTTTGTCTTTGCTCCTCATTCCTTTCTTCCCACAGCCTCATCCTTCTCTGCCGACGTTTTCATCTGCGATCTTAAAATCGTGTTTGCTTACTGAGAGAGAGTCAAGTTTATTTCTCCATGACAGAGGCTGATAGAAGCCAGATTTCTTAAAATTGCTGTTTTCCCACCCTGCTGGCTTGGTTATCAGGACAGTGTGGTTCCCGAGGTGAGGGAGGGGGTGGGAAGGAATGACTGAAGGCAGGACATCAGCAAGCCTTATATATAACTAATTTTGCACAGAGTATTGATAAGGACATTTCCCCTAGATCCCTGCTTCCTTCCTTCTTCCCTCCCTCCCTCTGTTCATTCCCTTTTCCCTTTCCTTCCTTTTAAGGCATATTTTCCTTGGGCCATGCTGTTAAGCAGAATGGCATGGCTGCTATAGAATATTATAAAAGACAAAACATCTAAAAACGACTGTCTCCATTGATTGTTAAATCCTTAACTTCTGAGGATCGAAACACCCGATACAGACATATTCTCATTTGCAATAGGCCAGCATAGATCTGAGTCACTGCTACTACTGAATTCGATCTTTTAATATAACACATGGGTTAATCCTGTCTGTTACTGTCTTTCTCATGTGTTTTCTCCCTCCTCTCTGTGTGTTTGTTTCCTGCCTCCCTGGATTTTTTTCCTCTGAAAATGTTTAGAAACTGTTTAGCAACTGTTGGTTCTAGAAAACTGTGAGGAGGGGAAAAGAAGCTTCTGGAGATTAGTTTCAAGGCTGTCAGAGTCCCACAGAGGGGGCCCTTTTCTAAAATTTGGAAACTTTTAAAGTCAGTTTCTCTGTTTCGAAAAGTGAGGGAATTTATAAAAGGTGAATCTTACCGTGTTTCTTCATAATACCGTGAGAAGGATGTGTCGCTTGTCAGTGTAGGGACAGAGAAGCTAGGAAAGAGGAGGACAAGCTTCTAGAAGCCTTAGGAAAGCACTAACAGGTCTGACTATCAGGAATCTGCTCACTCCTCTTCCCAGCCAGCCGGTCAACTTTAAAAAGTCTGTATGGAAGACATCATTCCTGACTTATCTTAAAGTTATGTGCTTAGCTTTTGTGAAGTGTGGCAGCTATCAGACACGGGAGTAAATGGAAGATGTAAGATATGAGAAAGCCTTGTATGGTAGGCCGTATGCTAAAAGCCTCTCCGATGCTGTTCTGGTTATTCTGTAGGTGTTACTGTAAAGTAAAGGTTTATCCTTTCTCTAATATTTATTTGTGGAAATTAAGAATATGAAGTTGGTTCAAAAAAGTTTTGCCTCGGAACTAAACTCTTTTGCCCCAAGTGTCATTAAATTGCAAAGAAACTCAAACCCTGAAATAGAAAATGAATTCTCTCATAGACATTCTGGACAGTAATTCAGATAGGTGTGATAAAAATATCAATTGCAGAAAAGAGTGTGTGTAAGTAAGGATGATATTTGTCACTCGGTAATGTAGTGTGTGCAGAGCCAGTTAATTTAAGGTCAACTCATTTTCTCTGAATGCTTGGGTGTGCACTGCTGCTGTGTGGACACTTGTTATATTTCGTTTCTCCCCTCAGAACCTAGTAATCCCATGTAACTTTTGAATCTGAGGAAGAGTAAATGTGGGGAATGCTTTAATCTTAAGGAGAAGTCTAAGGCTTGTATGTCTGGAACATACAGCTTTCAATGGTTGGTGTGAGTAACATGGATGGTGGTATTTCCTTTGTGTTCTCTCGAATGTGTGCTATAGAAAGCTGGCATTGCATATATAATACACACTTAGCCTTTTCTTTGGTTAGTATGAGATATGGCCGTCATCTTTTTGACTGGAATATGAAATGTAAGCACAGTGTCTGTCTGACAGGGACATGTGTGGATGCTAAGAGGAGAGAGTAAAGTCTTAGACACTTCTGGCCAAAATAGAGTTGCCTATCAGGAAAGTTTAAAGATTGGATTTTAAAAGTTTGTTAGAAACTAAGAAAAAGTGTTTGAGATTTAGACTAACTTTAGTTGAAAGTATAGTGTAGTCAAAATCAGAGCCAAGATGATAAAATCAGGTTTTTCAAGATCTGCCTCCTCCCTCTGGTGTGTATGGTGTAGGGAGGTTTTGGAATGTTCCACATTTGCTTTCTGTAAGAGAAAAATACTAGGCCATTGACAGTGAAATTTTATTTCCAAATCAAAATGTAACAGTTTTGTTATTGGCACTAGGCATGCTTAATCTCAGGGAATAGTCCTCAGTGTGAATCATTTTATTCAACACTGCAGGAGCGACACAGTGAGAGGGCTCAGAAGGGAGCATGTTCTGGGGACTTCGGTGCTACCAGAAGCTAGGCTTGTGAGTAGTGACACAATAGTTTTGTGTCTTAGCAGGGAATGATGGGAGAATGGAAGACATAGACATGCCCACTTCAAGCATTCCAAGTTAACATTTTTCAGAAAGCATTAGTTAAATTTAATATATCTAAGGGCCAAATTTGGTAATGGACTACAAATTATCAATACCCATGCTACAATCCCATGCTGAAGCTTGATCCCAAGAGGGCTTCAAACTACCAAGAGAAAAAAATGCACATATTTTCCTTAAATATTGGAGTCTTTTGAATTTTTTATGATGTTATATCTGTGATTTATCTTGTAAGAATACAGACATAAGACATTAGATGTGTGGCACTCATCAGTGCTTGGATGACATTATTTCAGATGAGACCCAATGAAACAGAGGATGAATATATAACTTAAGATATTCACATTCATAAAGTGTTCTACACTCACTATTGTTTATTTTAGAGTGCTCCATGTATTAGAACACAATTTCAACCAAGATAAGTAAAACAGAATCTTTTTATTTTTCATATTCAAAAGAAGCTCTCAAGCAGAGTGAAAAGCTGGTACTCTGAAAATAGCTGGGTACTCAAATTTTTCTCTCTCCATTCTGTCATCCCTAGTGCGTGGTCTTTGATTTTACAGCCCTTGGCGGCTGCTAGAGAACCAAACATTGCATGTAGTGTCCTAGGCATTTAGATAGAGAATGAGAAGCTGTGAGTTTGCCCTTCTTAAATGGAATCTTTCATGTCTTCGAAACATGTAGGGTTTTCTATGCGTGGCTGGAATTTAGTCATAAGTTTACACAAAGATGAAAGAATGGGCAGGAAAATGTTGAGTTCTAGGTGAACCGTGATGTTACGATGCTCTACTATTGAGGACACTAGAAAGAATTGTTGCAGTGGACGGAATACTTGAGTGAAGTGTGTGTGTGTGTGTGTGTGTGTGTGTGTGCATGTGTGTGTATATGTGTGATCAATATATAATTATTATCTAAACCACAGTGATGTGTCACTCTGAATATTTATCTCTCTGTATATGGGAGTTTAGGGAATCCATTGTATTGACCAGTGCAGTGTATGTTTCCCCCATGAATTAGTATTTCATAAAGGGTTACCTACAGATCTTGTTATTGATACAGCTTTCAGGTCTTATTCTTTTTAAATATATATAGTAAGGTTGGATGTGAGAATCAAACCTTTGTAGGTGACCTTTGTCATACTGGTGAAGTACTATATTATGCCTTTGGCCATCTTTCCTCTGATATTGATAGTGCCTGTGGCTTCAATGCACGGAAGTGTAAACTCTGGGACTTTGGCTTCTTAGTTATTCATTTTACTTGTAAGGCTGACTGAAGTTTGTGGGTAAACCATTAAAAATTTGACGTCATTTGAGGAAAAGATAATCCAAAACCTATTGTCCGTATGGTGTTCGATGAATAATTCTGCTCTATAGAGGACTCATGTAATTCCGATATATTCTCAGGTAAATGTGAGTTCATCTGTCATCCCTCCTAATCCTGTTTTTTTTCGCACACTAACACTAATATCTCAAGCCTGGATTCAATATTGTGACCATCCCAAACATGTATTCAATGCAAGGTGGTAAACTAAAGCAGAAAGAGTTGGTTATGTCTTGAGAAGGTGTGACAGGGAGACAGGAATTGTGCTAACTTGACTAAATAGTATGAAACAATTTAAAAAAAATACAGTTTTCTCCATGTCAAGGATAAATCTTGTGTCTTTGGTCTCATGGAGCATATGTTAGGGTTGAATGGGAACATTTAAATTTAGTGTTTTTAACTCGGGGATTACAACTTAGAGAGATGTATGTTTACATATGAAACATACAGCAATAATAAGAGGAAAAGATTAGAATTGTTAGTAATTAATCTACCATATAACTTTGGGTAGATTGTACAAGGTTAAAAAAACCCCAAATTTATCTTAGAGTTAATTAACATTCTAATATATATTATTCTCAGCAATTTATTTCTGGAGACCTGGATATGCCATGAGATATTACCAATTTACTGTAAATTTCTGTCATTTGAATTTTCTTCCATGGGTGTGTACATGTTTATGTGTGTGTACTTAGATGTTGGGCAGACATGTGTGTGGAGGCCATAAGCTGATATTAGGTGTCTTTGTTTGCTTCTCAATCTTGCTTTAAATTTACTGTTAGTGTGTGTGTGCATGTGTGTGTGTGTGTGTGTGTGTGTGTATCTTGTGGAGCCAGTTGTGTCTTCCTCTTTTATGTGGGTTCTGGAGATCAAATTAAGAGAGGCAGGATGTACCAGATGAGTTCTTGGTCTCCAATTTTATTTTTTACTTTTCAAAGATTATCATTTTATTTTCATTTTGTGTGTCTGAGTATTTTGCCAGCATGTATGTGTATGCATGTGGTGCCCTCTGAAGCCAGGGTATCAGATTTGGAAGTGGAGTTATAGGTAGTGTGAGCAGCCACACGGGTACTGAGAACCAAACATGGGTCCTCTGACAGAGCAACAAGAATTTTCATTTGCTGAGTCGGCTCTCTCATTCCCTCAGTTTTGTTTGTGAGAAAGGGTCTTTCACTGATTATCTAGAATGGCTGACTGGCAAACCTCATGTCTCTGCCTCCCCTACGCTAGGAATACAACCCAACTTTTTATGTGGGTACTGTTTATGCTAACTCAGGTTCTCATGTTTCCACCTATATGGGGCACTTTTATCCTGTTTTAATCTTTAAATAAGCTGCACTTCCAATGAAATTAATGTGAATTCATCTACTGAATTTATTCAATAAGGGGAAATCTAGAGAAGCAGTGCTTTCCTAGCTACGCCTTCTAGGGAGAAATCATTCATGTCAACAACATTAATAATACACCAGTACAAATACTTTCATAGAACTCTATCCCTTCAACATTTTGGTGTAGTGTTCAAACTTAAATGTTTACTCTTTCAAAAATTACATCTAGGAAGAAGATAGTGTCATACTTTTCTTTCTCATGTCTTTTATTGTCTTCAGTCAGAACTATGGCTTTAGTATTTAGATGGGAAAAACTTGCTTTTGGTCCCTTCTCAAGGAGAGTCAGCCTTGATCCCTCCACCGTGTGTGAGAACTTTGTTCTTGACATTGCTGTAGCTTCACAACTTTCTAAGTCCTTTCCGTCTCCACCGCAAATGTCAGGAAATAAGATACAGCCTTGCAGTTGGGCTGTGGAGCTTCAACTGAGGTACAGACTAAGAGTACTTATCCCAGTCACGACAGATAAAAGCACCAGAGACATAATTCTTTCCCTTTAAACAAATCTTAGACACTGTTTTGGAGAATTCTGTGGAGTTGCTGTGTACTGTGCTTGAGTTCCACCTTCCTGAGGAGCTAGTATCAATCAGGACCTCTTCAACTACTCCTTGTTGTTGGGTCTTTCCTCCTAACCTCTGAGCAGGTCCATCCATCTCCCAGAATTCATATCTGCTTCCTGAGCCCAGCTGCTTTCAAGGGACAGTAGTCAAGCTTCCTGTCTCTGTCCAGCATCCCTCTCTTGCCTCATTGTTTCCACTGCACTCTGACTTTGGAGCCTCCCATACATGTAAGCTGGAGCAATAAGGACCAGCATGCATGATAACCTGATGGCCTCTTTCTCCTCAGTTTATTAGAACTATCTTCTGGACTAATAACCATTGATCACACCAGATTTTCAAAAATGCGGTTCTCTGAAGGCTTTCCCCCACCTCCCCAACTTTGTCTTCTTGTTCGCTCATAGGAATCCTCTTTTTCTCCCACCTAGCCCTTTTCCCTACTTTATCGGTTCTGTCAGGATATTGCCTTTTGAGGTCACCAGGAAGCTTCCACAGTTTCAAGGGATTTGCCTAGTGAGTAATGCTAACTCCTAACTCTTTTGACAATCCCGAAATTTCACATGAACTCTGTAGTATATGTCTAGCCGCTGAGAACCATTTTGAGCTCCTGTGTCTAAAACAACTCAGTTTTAGATACAGAAATTCAATCTAAACTCCTTTAAAACTCTACCCTCCAAGAATGGGCTATTTTCTTACATGGCCTTTATGTCAGTTAATGGCAACATCATTGTTTCATTCAGTCAGTACATTTCCAACCAGTCACTAATTTTGCTATTTTATTTCCTAAATATTTCCCATATCTAACTCTTATTCATCTTTATTACAAATTTCTCAGTTCAAGTCATCATCCATCTCTGGGTTACTGCAATGACAGTTGAATTCATCTACTTGTCATTCCTGTGGCCATTTTCTAACTGTGCGCAATTTAAAACAAAATATAAGTCCATTTTTTGCCTTCTAATTCTTTAGTGGGAACACATAGTTTGAAGAGATAACAAAGATGATGCTTGTTAGCCTGCACACCTTCCTTTTTTCTTTTCTCATTAAGAATTTTTAGTACATTTTCCCCATTTTACATAGCTATTCCTTTNTCCCCCCACTCCATCCCCCCATCCTCAGAAACGGTAAACCTTCCAATGGGGACTAAAGAAAGACTAACACTTCACTTCTAGGCAAGACTAAGGCCCTCCCCCCATATCTCCTTTGAGCAAGGAATCCCTCCAAAGAGAATGTGCTAGAAGACAGCAGTTCAAGCACTAGGGATAAATCCTGGTTCCACTATCAGGGACCCCACAGACTGCCCAAGTCTCACAACTGTCCCCCACGCTTAGTAAGCCTAGTTTGGTCCTATACAGGTTCCCCGCTATCAGTCCAGAGTCAGTGGGCTCTCACTAGCTCAGATCGGTGGTTTTTGTGGGTATCACCATCATGGTCTTGACCCCTTTGCTGTTCCCTTTTGTCATTCTTTACCTCACAATAAAAAGTCACTCGGAGTTCTCATGTCCAATGTGCTTATGCTTGTCCTTGTACACGTGTGTGTACACACTCACATGCCTGCATACACACATATACACATACGCATGCACACACACACACATACCTGTCTTCTTTTTCCAAACCTCTACTCTTCAGATTGCACTGAGTTTTCAACTAAAAGTCCAACTAATTTTCTGTAAGTTGAACCCAGTGTTGCTCCTTTTCTATCTCACAGAACTTACCTCACCTTTCTCTGCATGAGCCATATGTGAAGAATTACTCCCTTGTGTCTATTTCACTTGTTCCCATAAGACGAACTGTTTATTTAGATCTTATATTTACCTTAGGATCTTCTAATTTGGCAATTGATTCTTACTTGCCTACTGTACCATGCTTTATATATTCCATTGATTATAAATACTGTATCTTTTTCAAAACTAAAGAATGTCAGGATTATCCTACTGACTTTCAAAGCTACTAATCTCATTTTCTCTTTGTAAACAGCCATAATTGTGTTTATTTATGATTAGTACTATGTGGCATCCTCCCTCGGGTCACTATAATTTTTAGTTGGTTAGTCTGTAATGATTAACCTCTTCCATTTCTCTATATGTTCTCTAAGTGGTCAAGTGTATTGCTGCTAATTCACTTTCTTGAGAAGTAGAGATTATACCATAAATTCATATTATGTTTTTTCCTTTTATCAAATCTTTGAATTGTTTTGGACTCAGTCTTTCAGATGATGTCTTTTGCTTGTTCTTCATCTCTTTGGGAAACTTCCTGAATTCTGATTAATACCTTTCTATAGAACCAATAGGCACATGACAGTTATTTCATGCATATTCAGTAGTTGAATAGTTTTGTAAAAATTAGAAAATATTGATATTCATTCAGTTGTGAAAGAACTAAATTCAGGTTCATGGGTTTTAAATTATATTTGCACAGTCTTGGACAATTTCTTAACATTCCTGAATCTTGGTTTCTTTATAAATAAAACTATAATAAGACAATTTACCTCAAATAGTTAATAGGATGACTATCTGTCATTTGACTATAGCTTGTTTTCAACTGATAATATCTTGTAAAATGATAGCTATTATTATTATAGGGATAGTAATAATAACAAAACCAACAAATGTCCATATTTCCATCCCATCAATTTTACGCTTTCCTTCAATTCCCCACCATATTTCCCTTCCAGCTTCATGCTCTTTTCTTCATTTTTTTTTAAAAAAGCAGACTAAGTCCAATGATAGTTTCATATATATGAATATGTATCCATTCACTGGAGCATGTCAGTATAGCAGTGGACCATAATCCTAAGGAAAATTAACCTTTTCTTCCACAGCAGCCATCAACTGCCATTAGCTCCTCTAAAGGTTGGGCGGTCATAAGCCCCTCCTTCATCCTTGTCCATTAGCTCCTCTGATAGGGTTGGTACTCATAAGCCCCTCCTTCATCCTTGTCCATTAGCTCCTCTGATAGGGTTGGTACTCATAAGCCCCTCCTTCATCCTTGTCCATTAGCTCCTCTGATAGGGTTGGTACTCATAAGCCCTTCCTTCATCTAAGCTGGACTGTTGCCTGTCTTGATCTTGCGCAGCAGCCGTAAGTGCTGTGAGTTCATGAGAGTAAAAACCCTGTCATCTCCAGAGGACAGCTTTACCCCAGTCATCCCCAGCCTCTGACTTTTACAGTCTTACAGCTCAGGGTGCTTTCATTATTCTCAGAATCTGCTATGTTTGTTAAAGGGGAAAATGATTGGAAACGTTTCGACTCTTTTATATATAATCAGTGCAAATTGCAATAGAATTCATCTAAGATGAACCAATGAAGACACTCAAGGTTCTATTGCAGATATTTGTGTTCAGATAAATGGAGGATGAATAAATGAAATTAAATTAGTGCAACATATGATATTTCCATACAACTGACATATAAAGTTTACCTCTTACACTTGGTAAATATGCAGCTCACTTGGGCTGCCTAATGTTCTTGCCTTCAGGTCTTTTGGTGGAATGTGCTAGAACTGTGCTTCTCAACCTTCCTAACACTGTGACCCTTTAATACAGTTCCTCATGTTGTGATGACCCCCCCAGCATAAGATTATTTTCTTTGCTATTTCCTAACTGTAATTTTGCTATTGTTATGAATTGTAATGCAAATATCTGTGTTTTCTAATGGTTTAGGAGACCCCTATGAAAGGGTAATCCAAACGACACAGGGGTCCTGACCTTAGGTTGAGAACCACTATGCTAGAAAAAAGAGAAGGTCCAGTTCTTAATCAAAAAAATAAATTTTGAGATACATGACCTGTTAATGTAGTTTCATTTTTCTAAAAAGGGAAACATATTTTTAACTTCTTCAGAATTTTGATGCCATATTTACATTTTGCCTTTCCAGGGTCTTATGCTGCAGCTTTGTGTGGTCCCCACTTTCCCTTTTGCTTATTTGTTTTGGTTTGATATTTCAAGACAGTCGCTCTACTACATAGGTCCGACTGTCCTGGAACTCACTATGTAGACCAGACTGACTTTAAACTCACAGAGATCCACCTAGTTCTGTCTCCCCAGTGCTGGGATGAAAGGCGTGGACCCCCACGCCCAGCTTTGGGTGCCATCTTTTTTTTGTTGAGCTCTACATTTTTCTCTGCTCTCCTCCTTGCCTCTCCCCTCCCCTTCAACCCTCTCCCAATGTCCCCATGCACCCAATTTACTCAGGAGATCTTGCCTTTTTCTACTTTCCATGTAGATTAGATCTATGTATGTCTCTCTTGGTGCCATCTTCTTAATCGTCTTAAATTTTAGTTCATATTTGAGACTCTCCCTCATAGTTCAGACCACCTACTAGCATTGCCTGCTATAGCGTTTGCTGATGCTCTGCTCTGCAGGGAACTAACTTGATCCACATGCCCTCCTACTTACTGCTCTACTATACAGACTGAGTAATTGTTTTTCCTCTGATGTGAGCTCCTTATATGGCAATTTGTACTTGAAACATTTCCCCCAATATTTTCGGGCCGTTAGAATGTGCTGACAAAGTGTCTCATCATATTGGCTAGACTCTGGGCTCATGTCTGGAAGGTGATCTTCAGTTTGTCCTAGAAGCTCTGTCCTTGTCAACAGATTTCCCAACAGAACATTGCAGCCACCTCAATTCTATTATAAAGGGAACCCGAAAATTTAAAGTTCTTCAGGATATAGTCCTAAAGTTGCCATATCAGACATGCCTCAGGGGAACTGGTCAATGGAATTGGGATTTGCTTCCTAATAAACAAATCGCTACAGGGACTTCCAAATGGGCGCTTCCAAGCTCCTCCTCTTTATCCCTCTCCCTGAACTGCCTTCCTTTTCCTTCTGTAGGTGATTAAATGTCTTGATTTGTCTTTTCTTTTGAAGAAATCTCAACAGCAGCATTCAAGTCACCCTTGAATAAATGCTAACGGTCCTCTGCAGTCAGCGGTGTGTGGGGGATCAGGAGTGAGGGTTTAGAGAGCATTAAGTCTATGGCAAGAAGGGCCCTTGAGAGGGTACAGCCACTTCCAATCAGCTGACTGAGATAACTGAACTGAAAGATGATAAGATCAACGGTTCCAGGTTCCATGATACATTTTCCTGTTTTAAAACCGGAATTCAGTTTTTTTTCTCTTTTTCTGTGAATAAACAATAGCTTCCCGTTAGAAGGTGAGAACAATCAAATTCATTACTTCTTTATTCGTGTCTCTTCTGGAAGCTTGTCTCAAAACCAGTCATCTCTGAGGTCCTCTGTGTTGCTTGGCATCTCTTTTTCAGTGAGTCGAAAGTGACTAGGAGTAAGAAGCTGACCAAAATCCCCAGCAATCAGCTAAGTGTTTATACAAAGGCTCCATCATCTCCCAGGCCTGTCTGCCTTCTGGTGTATTTTAAGACTCGGCTGGCACTGAGGGAAACATGCAGTGAACGAGATGAGAGCTTCAGCTAAACAGGCTGCAACTTTCTTCCATGAGTGAATTGTTGAAATAATTTTAATGAAAAGC
The DNA here is from genome assembly GCA_001685075.1 of Bramus lutescens. Classification (NCBI taxonomy): domain Eukaryota; kingdom Metazoa; phylum Chordata; class Mammalia; order Rodentia; family Cricetidae; genus Bramus; species Bramus lutescens. The sequence goes on along the minus strand of LOEQ01002217.1, from coordinate 103,896 downwards.
TTCTAACTTAAAACTGGACCGGGATGCAGGAATTCTGCGTTCTAACTGCAGCTCTGTCATGGGTTCACTCAGTGATTTGGGGGAAGTGACTCAAATTCTCTGGGCCCCAGAGGCTTTCTTCAATGCATGTGGCATAGCATTGTTTAACTCCAAAGGCCTACAGAGTATTTATGTAAACTTTCTTCATACTACAGAGTATATTATGTACAGAGTTTGATCATTGGGACCATAATGCATATTTTCTGTGGGTGTTATACATGTGTCCTTTAAATTGGGGTTTAAAGTTTTGATCCAGGTTTCTGGTTATTTCTTGGAGGCTGTAGCTCTGAGTTATAGATGCTAATTTTCCCCAACAACATAATATACCTACTAAGCTGACAGTTTATTTGTAGGGTGACAGCTGTGATCATATAGAACAAACAAGAAAAGGTGGAGGCGCAAAGGGAAGAGGGGAAGAGAAGGAGGATTTGAGAGACGAAAGGAAGCTTTATTTTAATTGGCTGTGGGATCGTGTCTGAAGAGTAGACCGTAGAATTGTCCTATTTCTTACAGTTCTTAAGTTCTCATTTTTCCTACAATAATGCTAATTGGAAGATGTGAAAACATTCAGTCTGAATAGGTAGCTGTGATTCATTGTATTGATAGTTACTGAGCCCAGAACATTTTAGAACATGCTGTTTGCCCTTCTTCCATTTCCGTGCTTCTCTCCCATTTCCTTTCTTCACAAACTGTAAATGTGTGAACATTTTGTTCCAGGGTTCTGCTGGAATTTCACTCTGATACATTCTAAGCAAGAAATAAGACTGAATGATTTACAGACAGACACACCATATAAATCCTGTCTATTAAAAATCTCTCTCCGCCTGGCAATGGTAGCACACACCTTTAATTCCAGCACTTGGGAGGCAAAGGCAGGCGGATCTCTGTGAGTTCAAGGCCAGTCTGGTCTACATAGCAAGTTCCAGGACATCCATGGCTCCTTTTACAGAAAAAAACCCTGTCTTGAAATACAAAAAACAAAAAACCACAAGTATTGTATTTCCAGTTCAAATGGATGAAATATTAAGATTAAAGTCTGATAGACAAGAATCAATCTTGTTGTCTAACAAAAGATGAATTCAAAAAGAAAATGTAATATGTACGTACAATAAAGTATTTTTTAATTATTATCTCTTCCTTATTCATGCATGTCTCATCATAGTTTAACCATAAAATTATGTCATTTGCAATAACTTAGATGGAACTGGAAATCAACCATGTTTAGTGAAATGATACATACCTAGAAAGAAAAATAACTTGAATATATAAACTGATGGCATGAATTTATTAGGGTTTCTATTTGAGAAGAGGAAGGGGCAGGAAAGGATGACAGACATTGAATATGGTCGAAGTGCGTGATGTACATTAAACTGATGCTCAACCTCAAATGCATCCATGCTAAATTAGGGACTGCAGAAAAAACACACTTCCCCCAGCTGAATGGCCTCTGAAGTAAGTGAGACGTGTACTTGGCTACCTGAAAGCACTTAGATGTTCACTGTGAACATCAGTCATTGTATCAATAAAAGCTGGCTATGTAAAAATATTTTGGGAGCCTTCAATAATGTATCCACAAAGTTAAGGACCAAATTAAATTCTTAGATATTTAGATATATTCAAATATATTAGTTCTGAACTAACTTGATGTAATAGACATTACATCATCATATTTGACTGAAATGCAGCTCAGTTAATTTATCTACACACTAATTTTCATCATAGGGTCTCTTGTATATTAATGAAATGATGAGCATGATCTATTAGTATTTATACTGTATTAGTATAATTTTATACTAAGAAATGTTTATAGTGATATTATGATATTATGCATAGCAAAAGACTAAGATTTAATTAAGAGTTCATAATTCTTGACCTGGAAATGTTTAATCTATACATCATGATGATATTTTCTACCTACATAAATATATCATAACATAATTTTCCACAAGTAATTAGTTACTGTAGTACCAATTATCTACAGAAATTACTGTGATGAGTCTCAGGACTGCATCTAATCATTATTGAGCAGTTTTCTACAATACTTGCAATTAAAATCCGGAAGGTATTCACTGGATATCTACTATGTTTGGTTATTATGCTAGATAGATTACAGAACTACCATAATGTGTAAGCCATGAACTTGTCCTTGAAGAGAAAGAGAGGTAAAGGCATAGAGTAGGAATGTTTAAAAATTAAATGCTTCCCTAATTTTTCTACTTATCAGAAAGAAATTATCACATATGCATATGTCATATTTTGAATAGTTTATGATCCTAGTTATTTTATTGATGCTAAAAATGTTGTATTTAAGCCAGGACATACCAGAGGGAATAAGGCATCTTGAACAAACCCTTAGCAGAGATTTACTTCAAATAAGAATACCACAAAACATTTAGTGCTACTGAAAAGTTAGCACATATTTTTACTTTTTCATCCAAAGCAATTAACATTCCAGTCTTTTTTTACTGGTATGTATGACAATAGTCTAGATGAGAATTCCATTTGGTAGACTCTGTTCAGTTTGGTTGCAAAGCCATCCAGCTCTCACCTCTTCAAACAGATAGCAGGGTCATGTTTGTGTGATTATTATTGAAGACACACACACATATGTATATATATGTCCTTCTGCCTTTTATATATTTTATTTAAATGTTCTTCAAAAGTACTTTAATGAATCTTTGAGATTCTTCTGTAAAACTTTTTTTTGCTTTTGCTTGCTGTTAAACTTCTCTATTTCTCTCTTTCTCTCTCTCTACATTTATGTGTGTGTGTGTGTGTGTGTGTGTGTGTGTGTGTGTGTATCGGTGTTCTTCCTGCACATATATCTGTGTAAGGGTGTCAGATCAGATACCCTGGAACTGAGATTATACAGTTATGGGCTACCATGTGGGTGCTGGGAATTGAACCTGGTCCGTTGGAAGAGCAGAAAGTGCTCATAACTGCTGAACTATTTTTCCAGCCCATGTACATATATTTTAAGGCTTATTTACTGAGAGAGGCAGAGTCTCTCTGTGAACCTGGCGTTTGCTGTACACAACTTCAAAATTCTTTTACCATTGCAGCTTTCCTAACCCTAGGACCACACAGCCCATCTCTAAATTCTCCTTTTGAAAAAATCTTTTCCAGACATGTTAAAACATGCACCAACACCAAAACATCTGAGGGCTAAAAAGATGGCTCAGTAGCTAAGAGCATTTGGTGAGCAATCATGAAGACAAGAGTTCAGATGCCAGCACCTATGTGAAAGCCACATATCCTGTCCATGCCTGAAACCCCAGCTCTGAAGGGCAAGGAGAAAGAAAAAGTGCTGGAACTTTCTAAGTTTTAGAGTGAGGTCAGCTGGGGTACACAATAAGACACCATCTCAAAAAGCAGCTTGTCATGACAACTGCCCTAGGAACAAATATAAAGAAAAAAAAGAAATAAAAAGTAATTTAATATAATCAAATAATTTTAGTGGATTGTATTCAGAGAACCATATATGCTAGAAACACTATTTAGGAAAAATATATTTGCAAAAAAGTTTATGATTTCTTTAGACTATGCAGAATGTTTGATTACTTCCTTCAACATAGCATGCATGTCATCCATCCTGATGGATCAAATACAGACAGAACTGTAATCATATTACAAAGTGCTTAGTCTAAATTTTTCATTTTCTTTCCATTTTTCAGTTACTATGGCAACTAATCTTCAACTGTATTCCCATTATTTCATTGTAAACTTTAAGTGATTTATTGGATTGTAGGTTTATTGTGTTCTCCAGTAAGAATTAATGCTGCTTGTTCTGCTGACTGATTTAGATGTTTTAAGAGAAAATATGACTTGGTGCTGGAGGAAGTCTTACAGCCAGTGGTTACCCGCCCACAGAGGCGTGGCCCCTTATACTATATAAGCCGATGTAGAGCATGCGTCTGCTCTCTTTCCGGTTGCTGGATTCAGTTTCCCTTCTCTGTTCAAGCAGAGGATTCTGATTTGTGAGTCTACCCCTAAATAAATAGCCATCTATTTTTCAATTCTGAGCTAGTGTGGGATTTCTTTTAAACTTCCTTCCACAACTTTACATTACGAGTTTAAAGGGATTAAAAGCAGGTAAATATTCACAAAAATATGTCTGAGAGACACCAATATTTATTTTAGGCATTCAAATACTGTCTTTTTATGTAAAATACCAATTTGAGATAATATCCTGCTTGTATAAGTTTATATTTCATTAGTGTAGCCTCTTTAACAATGTAGAGTAACCTGACCCTTTTCAAATTACTTCATAGGTGTCATACTGTGGTTATATACCAGAAAACCAATAGTTACTGTCTGAAGATTTGAAAAGGGTCTATAAGAGGATAATATAGAAAAATAATTTAATGTCTCTTAAAGTATAATATGAATTATTGTTTTGTATTCTTTCATATTTTAAATCTTCTAATTCTCAAAATTCATAGTGAGAAATTGTTCTTTAAAAGTAGATTTTACTCTGTCTCAAAAAAATAAAAAAAAATAGAGTTAGGGAGATGGCTCATCAGATAAAGTGTAAAGGTGGTGTGTAATTCCACCACCACTCTGGAGACAGAACTAGTTCTCATAGGCAAGCTAGTTAGCAAGTCTAGCTTGAACTGGATGATCTCCAGGCTCAGTATGAGACCCTGACTCAATAAAAAAAAATGGAGTCTTTGAGGAGAAAGATGCTTGTCATCAACTTCAGGCCTCTATGCGTATGTATATGCACACACACTTGAACACATTTGTGTGTCTCTACAGGGACATGTGCATACACACAGCACACACACACGCAAACACACATACACATATGCAAGGGATGAGAAAGGGAGGGAGGGAGGGAGGGAGGGAGGGAGAGAGAGAGAGAGAGAGAGA
>LOEQ01002217.1:68571-83058 GCA_001685075.1 Bramus lutescens | reverse complement strand
ACATGCAGGGACTGAGAAAATAGCTTGCAATCTCTGAAAGTGATTCTGGTTGTGGAGTAGGGAGACTCAGCTTTTTATGATGCTCCAGACTCAACGACATGTCTGTTTCAGAATGCATCATTGCAATAATAGAGAACTGTGCACCAGTGCACCCCAGGAGCTGTTGAAACCTCTTATCTTATTCATTTGGCAGAACTGAGGTCCTCCCCTGTAGAATGCAATTTCCTCCCTAAAGGATGTGAAGCATCTGTTCCTACTCAGAGGCAAATAGAGAATGCTTCCTGTGTGTTAGTCATGCTGTTTGGTTCCCATAGTGTGCTTAAGGCCACGGAGACAGGACTGCACAGACTAGTTAGTGATCTGGTATCTCATGTTCTTAGACTGCTAAGCACTATAATGTTCCCAAATCCATCAGGATTAAAACAAACTTTCTGATGGGAGTGTGTACATTCATGTGTGTAACTGTGCATTTAGTATGATATATAGTGGATTTTATTGTCAGATTATATATATGTATGTATATATAGATATCAATATATATATAGTGGATTTATTGTCAGATTATATATATAATATATGTGTATATATACAGTGGGTTTTATTGTCAGATTATATATATGTATGCATATAGATAGATGTATATACGGTGGATTTTATTCTCAGATTATTGTGCATAATTTTGACTTTACTCTGCTTATGATTACAGAGAACATTGCAGCCACCATTCGTCCTCATGAGGGTCATCCATACCATGCTTAACAAGTCCAGTTTTGTAACTCAAAAGTTAGAACCGAAAAGCCTCCTTTATTTCTCTCCTTTTTCCTTTGCGGAGAACACAGCATCTGCTCCCCTAACTAGAAAAAAAGTAATCCATTTCCCATCCATTCATTTAATGAAATCAAGGTTCTTAGTGGGGGCGAATTATTTCTTCCTTTTATCTGTGTTTTGGGTTTGGAATAGCTAGGAAACCTCTCCGGAACGTCCATGCTCTCTTTTTTTTCAGAGGCTCAACTCTACCCTAGTGGCAGGGTTTCTGCTCCGGAGGAATGTTTCTGAGGATCCACCCCCCACCCCTGGTCCCACCACCATCTGCTTGACAGATGATCTACACAGGCATTGTTTTTTTTTTTTTCTCTTCCTTCCAGGACTGAAAAACAGATTAGAAGCAACATTCTAACCCAACTATGCTTAGCCAATTAATCTTTACATTTGCACCAAGTTGTTCAAGAATGTTACCCTTGAGCTCTTTTTATTTTAAGAATGAACATGTCACACCTATGAATACTGTCTGCAGGATGTTATCCTGCTGCCGGGATGTGGTCCTTCTTTCCTTCAGCCTAGTGATACCTCACTCCTTTTACAAATCAGGTTTAAGTGTTGCTCTTCTGTGAAGTCTCTCCTCGTCAGTATGACTCCACGGATCTCTTTCATGACCCCAGGCTGATTTTTTCCACATTGGTGTTTATATTTGCTTCACTGCCTTGTCTGTTTAATCAGACTGTAATTTACCTGATAACTGGATGCTGTTTGTTTTGTTTTGCAGTCTCAACCTAAGGGACACAGGGCATTGGGAACCCAGCTGTTGAAATGATACTAAATCAATGAATTGAAGACTAATTCTAACAGAGTACATGATGGGATTTAGTTTGTATTAAAAAATGCAGTCAGAAATTAGGAAGTACTATCACTTTTATCCTAGACAAGTGGGCAGATAGGAGCACTGTGAAAAAAAAATCACAGGCAACAACCAAACCAGAAACACATCCCCCAGCAGGCACAGTTTCAGGCTATAGCTCATAGTGCAAGATGGGAAAGAAGCTCTGGCTCAGATGTCACATGCCACTGGTCCCTGGGAGCCTCTGTGACTTTACAGACTTCCCCATAATTCTTCTCAGTCCTCCACTGTGACAGACGAAGCTGTGAAGGGTTCATTGCATTAGGAGGCAGCTAGCATTGCATACTCTGTGTGGCATAAGGTTAGAGGTCAGGCAGCTGGGCATTTTATGTGCACATTGGGAGAAAGATATAAGTTGTTCTTGCTGATACGGATATAGGTTTTTGAATTGGCCCAAGAAAATAACCCTGGTGAGAGTGAATAGCCCAGAGCATGGGAAGGAACGAAGGCAGGACAGCAGCAGAGGCAGCCTGCGGAAGGTGTGCAGACAGAGGGAAGGAAACCGTGCAGTGCTCAGGGTGAGAATGGATCTGTCAAGAGAACGGAATGTCTTTGGGCACAGTTACTGGAGCTTGAAGAGGGTGACATGGCTGACAAGCCATTTAAGAAGACAATTTTGATGGCTACAATGAAGATACATTGCAGGATACTTACAGTAAAAATATATCTGTATATTTGTGCCATTAAACACCAAAAAATGGAGGAACAATGAAGGCACAATACATGCAACTTATGGATGACTCTGTAAGCCTGTAGTCTGTGAAAGAGTGTTTAGGAAATTAAGAAGTGGAATAAATAATGATAGCTTTTATATTTTTATGAATATTTATTAATAACACTTACCGTTTTAAAGTTACCGTTTGTTGAAATCCCAGTGAGTGAAGTGAGTTATTAGACCTATATACAATACATTCTTAAAAAACGAAGCAATGAGAAAAATGTAGAGCTCAATAAAAAACAATTAAAAAAATGAAAAAATAAAGCAAGGACCATTATGATGGTATTGGCAAAATTTCCTTAATATAGGCTTCAGGTGTTATTTTAATAGCATCATTTGATTTACTCAATTTAAAAACTTTATTTTTATGTCAGGATCTAACTTCAGACTTACCCACATTCTGAAATCCTGGTTCACTTGTGCATTTCCCAAAGTGTGACTTTAGTCAGCAGTGGCCCAGGATATAATTTTAAAAAGCAGGTACTGTTTTGTTTCACATTCTGTATTATATGGCAGTCACTGTAACGTATATCTTAATAAGCCAGGTGTGATGGCACATGTCTTTAATTTAGCACTCAAGAGGCAGAGGCAGGTGGGTTTCTGAGCTAAAGTTCAGCCTTGTCTACAGAGTGAGTGCCAAGACAGCCAGGGGTGTGAAGAAAAACCCTGTGTTGAAAAGCAAATGAAGCCTGATAGTGGAGGTGCACGCCTTTAATCCCAGCACTTGGGAGGCAGAGGCAGGAAGATCTCAATGATTTCGAATCCAGCCTGGTCTACAAAGCAAATGTCAAGGCTGTTACACAGAGAAACCCTGTCTTGAAAACAAAACAAAACAATAATAAAACCTAAAAAACCAAATCAAACCAAACAAAGAACCAAAAAAGAAAAGAAAAAGCACATCGTTAGTAAAAAATATACAAAATTAATGTTACCTAGTATATAGGGATGCACATAAAATTGTAGTTATGGTAAAATAGCATGTAACACAGGAGAACTTATCTTACCATATGTGTTTGTCATAAAGGTTAAACATTTATTATAAAATAAGATGACTGAGATTTTGTGGAAGAATTACTCATGTTTAGATATGTCTAGTGTGAAGAGTAGATTTTTCAACAGAAAGGACTTTGCTATTTTAAACAAATTTTTATTCAAAATTGTCAAACGAAAATTTCTTTCTTCTTTCACCATATAAACCCTGTGACTGCATATTTTAGTGAGTAAGAGATGCAGAAATACTAATCACTCAACCCCGTCAAGTTGATCCTCCACTCCGTATGACTCACACAGCCCGGCTACAGTCCCAGAAGAAGACACTCCCTGAGTCACAGAAAAAGCTCTAAGAATGACTCCCCGTTAACTCCTTGAGTCTCATGGAAGAGGCGTTGAGAATTCCCCCCATTAACTCCCTGTGTTACATGGAAAAGGCTCTGCGGATGGGTTCCCCAGTAACTTGGCAAAATCTCTTGTCTTAAGAGCTCTAATTGCTTTGTCTGTGAAGTAGGAAAGTAATTTGTTTCAATTTGGAAGATGTATCAGGGAAGGTGTGAAAAGCGCATGTGTGAGTATGTGACCCTACCATTATTAATACTGCAGGATGAGAGGGTCTGAGAACACCGTCGTGTTTTCTCACACACTGTTCATACATTTCCAGCTGTAACTCCACCCCAAGCCATTTGGAGGCACGGCTCATGTCACCCTTCTCCCCACTGTGCCTGCTACAGTCTCTGTTTTGCCGAACTCCCACTAAGACTCTCCTAAAGCGAATGCCCAGAGCTACTTTGTAATTTACTTTACATAAAATGATAATGATTATCCCTAAAATACTTTAAAAGTAAGGTATGCTTTTCGGTGAATTTTAAGTAGATTGGTTTATTTTTGAGATGGGATCTTACAATGTAATCTAGGCTGGTCTCCAGCTCAAAAGTCTCACTGAGTCATCCTCCCAAGTTTAATGTCCGCTCTAAACTAAACATCAGTGTGGACCATCTAGCAAGGCATGCGTGTAGAGTGCTTAGGAGCTGAGAATGGTTTTTCATGAAGCTTCTCTCATTGCCTTTGATGTGAGAATTGTTGAACCAACTTTTTTTGTTGTTGTTGGAAGAACAGGGCCTAAAAGAGATGACTTCTTCTAGGTTTCCTGGTGGTAATTCTAATTACAATGAAAATTATGACTAGGTTTTCCAAGGATGGAACCCGGTTCTTCTCTCATGCATTGAACCTTTACAAGGATGGATGACACCACATAGAAGGACTGTGTGTGTGTGTGTGTGTGCATGTGTGTGTATGTGTGTGTGTGCGCATGTGTGTGTATGTGTGTGCATGTTTGCGTGTGTGTGTATGTGTGTTTGTGTGTGTGTATAAAAAAGGAGAGAGAGTCAAGATAAAAACCTAAAAAAAAATAAGGAAGTTTCACTCTCTAGCTATAGCATGGCACACTTGGTCTAAATTAACCCCATTCTTCTCTTCTGTACTGTGTGTGGACCTGAATACACACACACACAAAGGTTCAGCATCCTTATCGCTAGCTCCATGGAACCACAGTGACACTGCTGTGTCCAGCTTCCTGTTCGTTAAACTTAACCGTAGTTGTGCCAAATGTGGTTTATGCCTTACAGTGTATTGATACGCAGAACATGCCCCAAATCAAAAATGAAATGAACGGCACAAGAGAGCATGCCCTTCAGGGGAGGGTGCTGGAGAGGAAATCACTGCCTCTGTCATGATTTTTTATGCTTTAAAGCACCAGATTGTGTGTGTGTGTGTGTGTGTGTATGTGTGTGTGTGACACACACACATACACTCACACATGTTCTTTCTATGTGGACTTTATGGTATATTTATATGTCAAAGTGATGTTTTGGTATAATTTTTAACTTAGAAATTTACCTTTATTTCTGAGTTTTTATAAACATGGACAGTTTGGAATGCTAACCAATTATAGTTTAAATATGCCGTAAAAGTTGGTCATTAAAAGAGTACACTTCTTAAAAATATACCCTAAATCAGATGTCTTAATATGAAGTCTTGAGGCTGAATTATTTTTCCGTATATATTTGGCATTGGTCACAGTATAGACGTTTCCAAGGATACTCCAGGCCCAATATTTTCCTCTTTCAGACATCGTATTGAGACATAATGAATTAATATTGATACTTTATTGTTAATAAATGAACTTTATTTACATTTCTTTGGCTTTTATTTAGTGAGCCTTTCCTGTATCAGTATTCAGGCAACACCTCATCACATCTGATGAGCGCATTTCCTTAGGCGCCTTTTGGCTGTGACAGTTAACCAACCTTTCTTTGTTTTCAAGACTTGGAAAAGCCGAGGGGATCTAATGAGGCATTCTGTAGAATGTCCCTCAGTTGTGACGTGACTTTTTTTTCATGAATAGACTCACATGTGAGTATTTGGAAGGAAGCTTTCACAGATAAAGACTAGTACTTGATGGTCAGGGTGATTTGCAGCAATGATGCTGCACTTGAATACCCGACTTGTGTGGTTATCTTACATCAGTTCCCTTCATTTTAATTTGCTACTTCTCTCCATCCTGTGCTCTTAAAGGACTCTCTACCTCCTTGAAGTTGGAGTATCACACAAATTCTTTGAAATTCTTTACGAGTTATTAGTTTACTTGTCAGTATGAATTCTCAAATACTTATTTATATTTCTAGAATGGTTGGCATCTGCATTCCTGAGACTAAATCCATCATACATAACACCCTTTTAAATTCTGACACAACACCATTATACACACCATCCTTCTAAATTCTCACATAACACCATCATATACACCCCTTTTAAATTACATTACTGCATCATATGTGCCCCCTTTCAGGTTATGATATAACTTCGCCGTATGCACCCCTTTCAATTCTGATAAAACCACATCCTACACACTTCCTTTCAAATTTTCCCTTCTTTTCTGAAATTTCAATATAATCCTTTTCATGTTTGTCTCAGCCTAGTCCTAAAGCGAGCTTGCAATTCTTCAAAGTGACCCTACCTCTGCTGTTGAGGGATGATATATAAAGCCATAACCTGTGGCAAAGGTGTGCCTGCGTCTGTACCAACTTAGCCACAAGAACGAAGCTTGTGTGTTTGTGTGTTCATAGACACATAATAATTTCAGTGGATTATACAGTTATTAAAATAACTATATGGTTCTTTTGGGAGCAGACGCAGACCTAGACTTTCACATTTCACATGAAATCCCTAAAAAAAGAAAACCAACCCATGTTAATGGACAGTAAAGCCAGACAGAGGTTAGAAAGAATGTTTTGAGAACATACCGTAATTCAAATGTTTCTACCCTGAGTCTTGGGCTGGATATGTCTGCCCATGCATTTTGTTTGGCTCATGAAAGGCTGTAAACAATTCGAATTGCACCACTGAGTAAAACCACTGGGAAGTCCAATGCCATGCTCCCCTGTGGAAGCTCTGGACTTCGTCAGGCCTGAGAATCCCTGCACTCGGTTCTCGGTTTTCCAATTGTCTTGCACTGATTTGCAGCACCCACCTTAGTAAGAACCCAGGAGCACTTCTTTTTTTCAGATAATCTACCCATTTCTCCACTCAATTCATCATCTCCTGTGCACTGGGAGCCACCGCAGGCCCCAAATGCACAGGTACCATTGCTTCTATTCCAATACAAAAGAAAGGAAATTCCTTTTTGAGCCCATAACTAGCAAATCTGGAAAATGAGAAAATAATTTCATTTCTCTAAGTGAATAATATCCATATTTAAGTAAAAAAGTGTGAACTCTATTGAAATACTACATAAAATCCCAATAAACGTAACTCAGTAAATTTTGAATTCTGCCGAAATCTTGATTCTTAAATGATAATCATAAGTCTGCCTTCCTAGCCACTCCTTCAAAATGAATAGTAATAAAGTAATAAAAAAGTAATAAGAATCAATATAAAAGTTGGATCTGAGGCTTGGAGAGATGACTTAGGGGTTGCTGCTCATGCAAAGGACCTGATTTCAGAACCCAGACTGACGTCACACAATTCAGAATCCTATGTCAAGCTCCAGAGGATCCAACACCTCTGGTCTCCAAGGGCATCTGCGATCATGCAGACATACCTGTAAACAGAATTACATGCCTACACAGAATTAAAAAGAATAAATATTTAAGATGTGGCTTTTGATGTGGTCTGATAAATAAGCTGTTACAGATGATCTGTTTTTTAAATAGATATTTCCTGTGTTAAGATAGAAGTTTATTTTCTTTGACATTTTTTTAGTATGAACTATAACATATCCTGTAAAAGGCCACTTATATAATTCACACATTTTAACTGCATCCCGAGGCTCAGGCTTGTGGTTTTGTTTGTAGAGTCAGTTTGAGTAGTCTTTTTTTCAGCAGATTATTTTTTATTACTTTATAAATAATACCATTCAAAATTTTCACTTCCTCCCATCCTCCCTCTTCCCTCCCACTCCCCCATTCCCCTTNGGCAGGGTACCCTGCCCTGTGGGAAGTTCAAGGCCCTCCCCCCTCCATCCAGGCTTAGGAAGGTGTGCATCCAAATAGAATGGATCCCCAAAAGCCGGTACATGCAGTAGAGACAAATCCCAGTGCCATGAACATTGGCTCCTCAGTCTGCCCCAATTGTCAGTCTTAAGGCTGAGAACAAAAAGGGGCACAGAGCTCATGGTGCATACATGTGGTCTAGGTTCAATGCCAGACGCTGCAAACCAAAACAACAAAGGAACCAATTCCAAGAAGGGCCGATTTAGCTATATTGAGGAAGGACATGAATTAAGAGAAGGGTATGAATTATGAAGACTATTTCTGATATTCTAAAGATACGAAGTATTTTATTTGACACTTGACTTCTGCTTCAGCAAATTCTATGAAACAATAAAAATCTGAGCATCAATAGTCAAAATGCAAATAAATTCCAGGATTTGAGGAGCATGGAGTGACACAAACTGGCAGCTCTCCAAATGCTGCTTACCCAACTAAATTAAAGCTATTTTCCAAGACAATGGGTTTGCAATATGATTGAAAAATAAGATTATTGTTATGTGAATGAGGATGAATTTAGTTAAATTCAAATTATTAAAATGAGTGTAGCATAAAGCAAAGAAAAGTCACTTCTAGTTAAATAACATTACAATGTATGTCAAGTATGGAAATTTGACTTTCTTCTTTCCTATCCTCATTGTGGTATGGAATTTGCTAGGACTGTATTTCAGAAATACATGAATTTCTTGGCATATGTGAATACACAAACATAAGATTTCTTCATGTTTGCATATATAGTTTTATGTAAATATAATATTTATAAAAGAACAAAATCTATGGCTGCCAATGTATAGGTTTGATATAAAAGACAATGTCTATATACATAAGACACAGATATAAAAATTATTTACAAATATACATGTGCCTTTTAACTAGACCCACTGTTCATACACAACAATAATGCTTCCAATAGATTTTATTAACTTTCTGCAAATTTTGTTTGAGAGTTAATTATGTCTAAAATGCAAAACACAGCTATGCTTAGCATATTTTAAGTTCTCAATAAATGTTAGCTTCTCATTTTCTGTTTTACTCTTACAATGATGACCACTGCCAATTTAAACAGACATTCAAATTCAAATATTTTTATTTTAATAACATTTATGAAATTACTAAAGAGAGCATTATTCTTAGTGCTCAGTTGCTAGTTATTTGCCATTAACCTGAAGATTTCACAAGTGTTTGGATGTGGCCTTAGTGTTTGCAATCTAAGAACAAAGAAGAAGAAAATGAAATTTTGTCTGTTTATTACTCATAATAAAGCACTTTGCGTTTTATATCACTGTGTAAGCAACACTCATGACACCAAGGAGCAAGGCTCTTCAGAGGTTGTTACACTGCCTCTCTTGTGAGTGTAAGCAGTATTTCTCTTACTGTGGAGGCGTTGGCCATTTCATGGAACATTCAAAGCACTTGGGGCACTATTACAAATACCTATCTGCATGTATGGCAATAATTTCCCATAAACTATTTCAATCATAAATTAAAATTTACTCAAATATTCAAGCTTGGGAAGAAGTTTCATAAGCAGTTGAAATAAGAGTACATGATCGTCTATGGTACTTTCTATTTAGTTAAATAGCTTAAATTAAAATTTGTGTATTTTAATTAAATTTTTTATTTTGATTAAATTTTAAACCAACCCTTCTTTCTTACTTGTTTGACTATACCCATAATTGTAAGTTGAAATGAAAAACTGAAATAGATAAGCCACAAAAATTCCTATAACTTGAAGAATTATTTTATGCAATATAAAGCTATTATAGTCTACTCTGCCCCCCATTAATATTTCAGGGTATAAGCTGGATGTGCAGGATGAAAAGCAGTCCTGCTCCTCTTTCACTACAGAGTGGGGCAGGCTGGCCTGCTTTTTCGTCCTGCCCGGCACGGCTAGCTTTACATCGGAAATAACAACACACAAATTGTATTCATTTAAGCACTGCCTGGTCCATTATATCTAGCCTCTTNTTAATTAACCAATGAAAGCAACAGATAGATAGAAGACACTCCTACATCAGACATCGAGTTGTTTTGACAATGAATTAGTTGAGGAGTTAGCATTATACAAAGTGCATTTTTATTCCTTTATCTTTTATTATCTCACTTTCTCTCATTGTTTTTTAATCCTATAACTCTTTTCAAAGAATATTAATGGTTTGTGGTTAAAATTAAATGCAATTATTCTGTTAACAAAACACGATAGGTTTTACTTTTAGAAAGCAATGAATTATAATGTATTTTTAATCTCTAAAAGTGCACAAAATTTATTTTCTCTGATTAACAATTTTTTAAAATGCATAACTAACTTTGCAATCTTTCCAAAATTATTCTCCTAGGTTTATTTCTTTCTTTGATTTTCTGAAGTTGTCTGTACCAAAATGACAGTGTTACCCAGGAATGTTGATGTGGTAGGAAACTTCTACTTATGTCTCTAGAATCTAGGCCATGATGACACACCATAAAAATAGATGCAAATTGTGGCTACTCTTGCTTCTTGGTGTCCATGAGGTTGCTTAATCACATGTCTGTACATGTCAGCAGCTCTTTTCTTTTTCCAAAAATAGATGTTAATATATGATAATCAAAAATAAGTCCAAGTGGGTGACATAAGACCAATTTTATAATAAATACCATTCTCTGAATTAACCCAAAATTCAACATTTACTTGTTAGTTACATAGCATTAATGTTTGAAATAGTCAAGTATTATTTATTGATTTGCCCTAAGACTCTCACCCCTTTTCCTCTAGTTTGTTTCCCAGGTCTAAAAGACAAATTTAGTTCATAGGAAAGCCTCTCAGAAGGACTTTAATCTCATTCAAACACCCTTGAGTGTTGACATTTGTCAGTAGTTCCTTAGTGCACGTTTTATTAGGTTTGTTAGAGTTTCATCTTTTGAGATAAAAGTAGGTATGATTAGTGTGGTTTTCCCTAATCCCCATTTCACACACAGAGAATCACATGTTTTCCTCTGCTGAGTCTCCCTATCATATTACATGTGTGAGACACTCAGCTCTCAATCATGTCCTATACCCCAGGGTTTACTTAAAGATGATATTTCTCCTGAAAAATATGCTTCTTAAATAAAAAAATCTAAGTTCTTTCCCCAACCCATTTATTTATTTATTTATTTTAGAGAGGAGGCTTTTAGGTAGCTTAGGTTGGTCTCAAATCATGTATCAAAGGATTACCTTGACTTCTAATCCTCAAGTTTTGCCTCCCAAATGCTGGTATTATAGGGAATTATCAACATGCCAGATTTATGGATGCCCATCAAACCCAGTGCTCCATGCATACTAGCTAAACATTTTATCAAATGAACTATACTCTTAGCTTCTTCATAGATAGTGGAACAAGGTTTGAACCAATGAACAACAGTTAATATATTCGTAATTTCAAATTGAAAATAATTTCCTAAGTTTGAAAACCCAGCAACACTAACGGAATAAAAATCTGAAGATATTTTCCTTGGTGAAACCACACAATAAAGATGACTTATGGAACTGTCACTTATCACCCAAGGGGTTTCTGTGCATGATAAAGCTTTAGGTAACAGGAGAAAAGTGAAATTTGGCATAAAACTCTTACCATTTTCAACACTACTATCACGACTACTGCCACTTGAGACAGGGTGTCTCTCCTGGAGCCCAGGCCAACCTCAAACTCCAGGGTGTTTCTCCTGTAGCCCAGGCTGACCTCAAATACCAGGTATCTCTCCTGTAGCCTAGACTAACCTCAAGCATCACGGTGTCTCTCCTGTAGCCCAGGCTAACCTCAAACTCCAGGGTATTTCTCCTGTAGCCCAGGCTGACCTCAAATACCAGGTATCTCTCCTGTAGCCTAGACTAACCTTAAACACCATGGTGTCTCTCCTGTAGCCCAGGCTAACCTCAAACTCCAGGGTGTCTCACCTGTAGCCCAGGCTAACCTCAAACACTATGGTTTCTTTCCTGTACTCCAGGCCAACCTCAAACTCCAGGGTGTTTCTCCTGTAGCCCAGGATAACCTCAAACACCACGGTGTCTCTCCTGTAGCCCAGGCTAACCTCAAATACCAGGGTGTCTCTCTTGTAGCCCAGGCTAACCTCAAACACTACGTTGTCTCTCCTGTAGCCCAGGCTAACCTCAAACTCAAGATCTCTCGCTTCAGCCTCATAGAATCACAGGCTTGCATCACCATGCCTGGCTGAAAGTATTTTATCTCCACGGCTTTTCCTTTCTACAACTCTATACGCTGTATCGTGTCAGAATCTTTCACCAACAACCACCACTCCTTAACCATCTTGCATATTTCACTTTCAGAACATGCATTTTTAATTTGACGTGCAAAATGGGCCTCCTTTGGTGAAGTAGTTTTCTTTTTTCTACTCATTTCCAAACATGTAGACAATGTGGGCTGGGCCCAGATGACAGCTTCTAAGGGCTGGCAACTCCCGCCATCTGCTTTCTATAAGGCAGCTGTTTTTCCCTGTTAAGTTCTCCAGGCGAAATATTTTTCCTGAGATTTCTTTTTTTTGCTTTGTCAATTCTACCCTGTAATAAAACACACTGGAGACTATAGAAGCACATGAACATTCAGGGAAGAACTTGCAATGTACATTCACACCAGAAGCTCACTGACGTGATATAAACCAGACCTTCGCAGAGATATCATTGACTGACTTACTGAATGGTCCTAGTGATTAAAAGACATTTTGACTTTAAAGGTGTTTTCACTTTAGGAGAATATTAATAAAGCTGTCAGCAGTAGACTTTCCCATAGACAATACCAGCTAGAATTTATCTCTATTGTCATGAAGAACAGTCAGAAAAGGCCCTCAACAAGAAAGGTCATACTTGGGCGTGGCAATCATCTGGGCTCTCCATTTAATGAAAGGACATCTTAGAAGTATGTGTTGTGAGGAAAACAGTAACCATTCCCACAGCTGCACCCAAACCATGAGAGAAGTGTCTCATAAGCAGAACTTACCAGACTCAAAGCAAAAAATAGAATTAATAAGAGCAGGAGATAGGAATTTGTATAAAAAAACCCAACAAAACAACGGAAAAACCCCTCTGTTTCTGATTGAGAGCTGAGTTTGAGAAGCACCAAGTTAAAATCAAGGCTAAATTTAAAATGAAATTAAAAACCTTCCATTTGAGAGATACACTGTATTTAAAATCACAAAACACATTATTTTATGCAACTGATTTTCAGTGAAATGTTTGAATTATGGAAGTAAAAGATTATAAATACATGGTCTTAAACATCACCTTCAGCTTTAAGTGAGTCTGAAAGAGAACACTGGGACCTGCCTCCTCATCCCACAAACAGAAGCACCTACTTTTTTAAAATTGTAACTGGCAAAATACGGGCTACGTTGGCAAAAATCTCAGAAGAGGCTTCAACACTTAAGAGCCTCTTGTCAAGATGCCTTGTAATTAGCTCCCGAGGTTTCCGTCTGTGGTGCTGTTAAACACAGGTGTATTGCCCTGGGCAAGTTGTTCAGCTATTGTGACGTTAACAGGCTCAATTAATTGCTATAGTGGCTTTGTTCAATGTCCCATGCTAACTCCAAAGCATTCTTCTTGCCCTGGAGAACCCACGGTCTTCCTATTCCCTACCCTTGTCTCTTAAGCTCTTGAAATATGAATGTTTCAGGTTTGTGAAGTTGGTTAGCACCGAATTGATCGGAGTGTGTTTGAAGGAAGGGCAAGATTCCTTTAGGACACTCTTAACACAGTCCTTTGTGAATGGTTCCCACCCACACACCATAATGGGACCCTTTCTTCACCTACTGAACATTCCGGTAGGCCCCTCCTAAAGAGAACAGTGGCGAGACTCCACGGACACTTACACAAAAATGGTTGACTGAGGGAAGAGGGGCCTGGGCAACTTTGTACTAGATAGTAGTAATTGTTTGTCTTAAAACTGTTCTAGAAATTGAACAGTTAGAAAAATGGTTTAGAAAAACCCATTCATGTTCATCAAAGACAAACAATTACTATCTCGTGCAAAGTGGCCCAGGCCCCTCTTCCCTCACTCAACCATTTTTTGTGTAAGTGTCCGTGGAGTCTCACCACTGTTCTCTTTAAGAGATGTACTGGGCCCAAGTTTAAAATTATGAGTAAAGTGAGGACCGAAATATTCATTCACCAAAGGCTGCACAACATGGAACTTTTCAGAGCCAGAGTGAACAACGGAACACGGAAAACTCAGGTTTTCCTCGTTATTCAGTGTCTTCCTCTTCATTAATGTTCGCCACTGACTAGATCAGTGACCAAAAGGTCACCGGAATCTTATCAGTTAGGGCTCTAAGGGAACCCTTTCTTCATTCGCTATTCTCTTGATCCGGGTTGACAGCGTCCTCTCTCTGAAGATGCAACAAAGCTGATCAGAAGCCTGTGTTGGCGCATTCCTTCTGAAGCTGTCTCCGCTACTACTCAGCTATCCGCTGCGCTCTCTGCCTCTCTGTAGGATCCAGTAAAGCTCAGGACCACATTCTCAGCACAATGATTTATTTGCTTCAGAGAGAGAGAGAGAGAGAGAGAGAGAGAGAGAGAGAGAGAGAGAGAG
>LOEQ01002217.1:37366-51729 GCA_001685075.1 Bramus lutescens | reverse complement strand
TCTGGCCTGCTGGCATACATGTAGACAGAATATTGTATACATAATAAATAAATATTAAAAAAGTTCTGGGTCTGCTCTTCTTACGTTCTGTGGAGTCCCCTGGTTGGGCTCAAGCTTGCCTTTACCCACTGAGCCATATTGCCGCTCAGAAGTTATTTTAAATTTATCTATTTATTGTAGTAGTTCAATTAATTATGAACTGAGTTCATGATTATATGGATTGTGTTTTGGAATGTTTATTTTGGAAGCAGAATGCTTAAAATTAATTTTAATGCAAATACAGCATATTCTATTGCTTGAGAATTTCATACATGTACATGCAATTTAATTAATGCCTCTACGTTCTCTTCTCCAATTACTCTAGTATCCCCTGACCGCTTTGCTTTCCCAGTACTGTTCGCTCTTTTACATTAAATTTAGGGTTCACATAGTGCTGCCTGGATGTGCCTGAATGGATGTGGGTGGCCTTAGGGGGCATCCTTGACAATAACCTGACTCTCCCTGCCCCAGAAGCCACCAGTTGCCACCAATCCTCCACTAGGGTGGGACTTCAGAAGTCCTGCCTCTGCTCATGCTGAGGTCTTGATTGGCTTGACCTTGTGCGGTCACTTCCAGCTGCTGTGAGCTGATGTGAGCTCCTGTGTGCCACTCTGACATGTCGGGGACATACTATTTGGTTGGACAGCTGCTGTTTCTGCATCTTACAATCCTTCCTCTCTTCTTTTCTCTCTTGGTTTCTCCTTCCCTCCCTCCCTCCCTCCTTCTGTCCCACCCTTCCTCCTCTTTGGAAATATTGATTCAGGATCTCACTGTGAAGTCCTGGCTGGCCTGGCCAGGCCCTCACAATCTGATTGTCTCTTCCTCTGCATTGGTAACTGAATGTTAAAGGGCAGGTTGTGATATAGGTGTCCATCCCCGTCTTCTTCTGAGCACTTGACAGATGGCCTGATTATTGCTGGGAATTGGGTACTATTCTGTTGTTTCAGTTTCATTCCTGGGACTTCAGCATCTGAGGAAGTTTGTGGGTTGAGTGCTCCCCAATTCCTGTGCTGTGATCCAGTCTGTGTGCTATTATGCACAGGTTGGCCCCTTATTGAAGCTGATCTCATAATACATATATTCTTTCAAGGTAACTAAAACTGTTGTTTCACGTGTACACATGTATCCATATTTCTTTGTAGTGATAGGGGAGCAGGCCTGCCCCTCAGCTCCCGCACGGCTAGCTTATACCCCAAAATAACAACACACAAATTATATTTATTTAAACACTGCCTGGTCCATTATATCTAGCCTCTTCTTGGCTAACTCTCACANTTTCTTTATTAACCAATGAAAGTAACACATAGACAGATGACCCTCCTACACCATTTCTTAAACTTAAAAGTAACTTTTTTCAGCTGTGTGGCGGTTAGCGCACACCTTTAATACCAGCACTTGGGAGGCAGAGGCAGGAGGATCTCTGTGAGTTTGAGGCCATCCTGGTCTACAAAATGAGTTCCTGGACAGGCTCCAAAGCTACAGAGAGACCCTGTCTTGGAAACAATGAAACAAACAAACAAACAAAAAAACCCCAACCAAACAAAAAACTTCTTTCTAAATATAGAAAGGTAATTAATAAAATTACATAAAACTCACAATATTATTTTTGTTATGACTTTGATGAATTGGTTTCAATGTAAAGATAATTTTTTGTTATCTGTATGAGTTTTGTGTTTCTGTTATAATTTGAAAAACAAATATCTTCAGTTTGGCACGGTTAAAGGAAACATAATCCAAGAGACAGGAAATGGTTATTTCATATTCAATTCAGGTTGAAAACAATTCTCAGAAGTTTATATGCTATTCTTATATGCTATTCTATATGAATCTGCTTGAACTCTTTGCTTGAGATTTACTAATATAAAAATCTCTAGTAAGCAGAAAGTAATCTAGGGTTCACGTGGATTGAAGTTATTCATTCCCTTTTGAAGTCCTCTTTGCTCTCTGTTTTCGAGTGGTTTCTTTCTGACCTTCTTTGTTAAACTTTATTTGGCACAATCACTCATAATTTCGAAAATAAAATCTTGTGAGAATCATTCCTTGGTGAAAAAGCATACTTACTTTGGATCATGTTTTCCTTCGTCATCTGTTAAGGGGAACATGTATTTCATTCATCTTTACATGATGAGCAGCTACTCACTGTTTAATGTGAATAAATCCATCAGTCTTTTGTCTCCTAAAGAGATTAGTTCCTTTTCTTCTCTCCTCTACTTCTTCATCCTCCTCTTTCCCTCTGTGTGCGCATGTATTGGCGTGTGTGTGTGTGTGTGTGTGTGTGTGTGTGTGTTACAGTCAAGGATCGATGTTGGGTGCCTTCCACACCTACTTTCTATCTGTGTTTGGGGACCAAATCTCTTCCTGAAGTTGGCTGGATTGAGTGGTTAGGTAGTTCTGGGAAATCCTACCAATACTAGGTTACAGACATACTTGTCTACACTTGCTCAGTCTTTTATATGGGTGCTGGGAATCTAAACCCAGCTCCCCATGCCTGCACAACAGGGGCTTTCCTGACCCAGCTGAGTCTCAAGCCCTAGGAGATTACTTCTTAGAATTTTTAAGACCAAAACGATACTTTATTATCTTAAACATTCCACAAATTATGAATTACTATCATCTTTTCTTTTCTATTTCAGATGAATATGATGAAGAAGTAGCCTGTACTCAAGGTGGCCAGATGTATTTAAATAGAGACATTTGGAAACCTTCTGCATGCCAGATCTGTGTCTGTGACAATGGTGCCATTCTTTGTGACAAGATAGAGTGCCCAGAAATGCTCAGCTGTGCCAATCCCATAACACCTGCTGGAGAATGCTGTCCAGTATGCCCACAAACCCCTGGAGGTGAAGACACTAATTTTGGTAAGAATGCTCAAAGCTGTTTCAGAATAGAATAAATGGCTTTATTTCAGAGTAATTATTGCCCTCAGAGTTCAACAATCTGAATAAATAACCACAGCGACTAACTCAGTGACCTCAGGGGTTAATGACTTTGAAATCAGAAAACTAAACTTATATTTTTTAAAAGTTTAATGAGCCTCATGGAGCAAGTGGGTAACCTGGTTTTCCCTCCTGAGGTCAATTAACATATAGATGTAGATAGACAATGATTTCTTGTTTTCTTAACTATCAGAGGACCATGTTTTAAATTGTTATATCTAATCAGAGAACGATTGTGCATTATAGGTGGCTGCTGTTATTGTGTTTACAAAAGGAGCCTCCAAGATACTTTGTGGACTTTCATTGTTTAATATCCAAGAGAAAATGCAGAAAACATATTTACTGTCTCTGGTACAAGCTTCACTCTATAGAATATGATAATTATTTATAATATAATTTACTGATCAAGCGATTTATCTTACATAACCTCAAAAATCCAGGGCATGCCTAATGTGAACCATATAATGGAAGGAAATGGAGGCAAGTTCTTGGAGGAAAGAAGGATAATAATTACTGGGTTTTAAAAGGTTTTTAAAAAAATTTTATTATTAATCAAAGAGACAGGCATGCATTACATTTGCATATTTTAATGAATTACAGAAGACCAACACTAAACTTTTAAGTTGTTTGCTTTATTCCTTGTACTGGCATTGTCAAAATTTTATCAAAGTTTCCTTTTGCTTTTCACAAATCACATTTAACAACAAATACAATGAAGTATTCAACAGTACATACATGGACATATTAGACAGCAACTTATACCTTTTCATCTTGGATATTACTTAGCAGAAACAATGCACCTAAAATAATACTTAAACTCAAATTTTTGCGGTATGATAAACACATGTTATAGAATGATAAAGACAAAGAAGCTCCTGGAAGCAGACATAATTTCCTAGGGGCCCAGGAATCAGTACAGTTAAACCATGGGGATAAACAAATAGCAAGTGGGAGGTGTCAGCAAATGTCGGAGAGCAAAATCTCTAACTTCCTGCCACTAATCAGTGCAGGGGAGTGCGACTCATTCTGAGAGAAGTAGTGACAATGAATGACAACAGACTTATGCTAATGAAGCATGAAATAAGGGTAACAGGTTTCAGCTAAATGTATGAGACAAAAATACACTGGCATATGTGTGGCCATACATCAGGTAAAATTTCTGGAGCTGGAGACAGTGGCACATGCCTTTAATTCAGGAGTAAAAATGTGACATTGGAGGATCAAGGGTTCAGAGTCAGCCTGAGCTACACACTGAGCTCAAGGCTAGCAAGATCTAAGGACCAGGCATCAAATCCACCAAATTAACTCATACCAAACTGAGCTTACAATATTCTCACCAATCCTACAGCTTTCTGAGTGCTGGGTGCTTTCTGTATAAATAAGGCATACTAAGTACTAAGGCGTACTTCCAGGTCAAAATCTAGTGAAGTCATAATTGTGTCTAAGAGAACAACCCTTTCGTCAGGTTCCATGTGTAAGAAATAGGAAAAGGAAAACGGAAAGATGAACTAGGAACTTGAACAATGAGGGGATTGTGCACAAATTACAGAAGAGGTAGAGATGACATCCAAGAGAAGAGGAAAATAATAAATTAATCAAGAAGAATTAAACATATCAAAAGGCAGGCTCTATGTAGAAGATACACATATAATTGTAAAGTCTCCAAAGAAGCAAACACATTGGAGCAGAGCAAACCATGACGTAATTGACAAAAACCGCCTGCAGCACTAACAGAACCTGGGCAAACCCTTTCGCTAGTTGGGGAAACTGAGGAGAAATTTGAAAATTATAATTTTTCCCTCTGTATGACTGCTAGCATACAAGTCAGTAGCCACTCTTGATATGCTCTTTTAAGACAATAAACATTTCCACAAAACAGAAGTTTGCATTTATAAAACCTAAGGAAATTGAGTAAAAAAATTACTGTAAGTCAGTGTAGCATAAAATTAACCAGCAGAAATGTATTGATTTGTTCTGTAAAATAGTTGTATTACAATGTAAATAACGAGAATAAAATATATCCCATTCATAGCAATAACAAATATCTATAGTTAAGATACAACACAGAAAAAAAATAGCTGATAAAGCTATAATAGATAAGCAAAGGCTTAGAAATGTGAGCATTCTATTGTATTCTTATCATGAATATTAAATATCATAAGACTTTTAAAATGGCTGAAATTCACAGAAATCTTAAATTCACAACACTCACACATTTTAAAGCGGTGCAAACCACAAATAGGTGACAAAAATGAGATAAAAGGGAATTCTACTCACGTCAAAAATAACGGATTTCTTTTATAATCCTGAAACATAGAAGGCTTTTTCTCTGGCTCTGGCCAGTTCCAGCGGTAAAGTATTCAGACATCATGAGTGACGCCTTAGGTTCGTTTCCCAGCATGCAAACAAACAAGGAAAACCAAATAAAAACAAACGTTTGTGTAGTTGTTTGTTCTTGCCCTTTTACTCTTTGTTCTTTTGGGGGGACGGCCATTCAGTTCCCAAATAATTACACACTCACGAAGGCTATTTTTCCTTATAATGCCCGGTCTTAGCTTGTCTTGTTTCTTGTCAGCTTTTCTTAAATTATCCCAACTATGTTGTGCCTCTGGGCTTTTTCCTTTTCTTGCCTCTGCATATCTTACTTTTACTCTTACCCCATGGCTGGCTCCTGATGTCGTCCTCTCCTTGTTCTCTTGCTCCTCCTCCCCAGATTCCGCCTCCTATTTCCTATTTATTCTCCCTTCCTGTCAGCCCCACTATCCTTGCTCCTGCCTCACTATTGGCCATTCAGCGCTTTATTAGACCATCAGGTGTTTTAGAGAGGCAAAGAATCACAGCTTCGCAGAGTTAAATAAATGAAGCATAAACAAAAGCAACACACCTCAAAACAATATTCTACAACGTGTTGGCATGCCAGGAATTAAGTGAATTTGTAATTCAAATCACAAAGGATGACAATGTTATATAAAGAAATTTCAGCTACAAATAATAAAATGGCAATAACAAAAGATAGGAGAAGAAATGACTATTTTTAAGGAAATTGAGTATGACACGTGTCAAATTTCCTCAAAATTAAGATTAGGAATCAGTAACATTGTTTCATCTAGCAAATTGAACAATGTAGCAGTGTTTTTTAGCACACTGTATCAACAGCTATTGTTCTAAGAGTTTTGTTCACTGACTACAGGATTGTCAAGTGGCTGCAACCTCAGGAGGTGGTATATTAATAATATGTCAAATTATAATTATCTGTTCATTGGCTCAAAGAGTTTAAGGAAATTTATCTTACAAATATGCTTACAGATGGTCATATTCATTCATTATAACATCATTGATAATAATTAACATGGTTTGTGGCTAGTCCATCAAAACCCCAAATTATCCCAATTTCTATATTTCTCTCACTTTCATTTTTCAAAATATTATGGCAGGGTAATAAGCTATCTTTAGTAATTAGAAAAAAAACAGAAACAATCCAAATAATTAATTATGGCCAAAGTAATGCTGTTAAATGGACTGTACTGGATTCACAAGATGAGATCCTGATTTGAAAATCGAACAGGAAAACAAATGATGCAAAATTTGTCTGATTTAAACATCTATTACTATATGCAGACAAGAATAGGAGAACAGGAACAATTAGGTACCTGATATCGTTTGCTTATTTATGAAGCTTATATGCATGAAACGAATAGTAGTGACTTCTGATGGCGCAGCGCTTGGCAGAGACCAGGAAACAGGGGGCAGAGAACATGATGTGGG
Source organism: Bramus lutescens (assembly GCA_001685075.1). Lineage (NCBI taxonomy): Eukaryota > Metazoa > Chordata > Mammalia > Rodentia > Cricetidae > Bramus > Bramus lutescens. The sequence goes on along the minus strand of LOEQ01002217.1, from coordinate 44,989 downwards.
TTACAGATTTCCATTGCAGAGTTGGACGTTCAATACAATTTGCATTTGAACTAAACCTCTTGACTCTTTTAAAGTATTCAAAACAACAGACAACTCTAAATATAATTTATGATAAAATGATTAGGCTTTGCTAACACTGGCATCTCTGTAAATGTTGTGAAGAAAATTATGTTCACGTAAGAATATTCCAAATATATGAGCAATGTCCTTTGTTAGAATTGTTTCAAGGCAGTTTTTCCACTCTGCCATATTCGTGCGGAGATAACCTGTCTGTGTTGAAATCTTTATCTATAAGAAATAAACTATTGAAAGCATATATGCTGCATGTTTTTCCTAGTCATTTCTCCATTAAATGATATGTTTATTCTTTTCATCTTGTAGGTAGAGGAAGGAAGGTGAGTTTTACTTTGTATCGTTTCTTTTCCACAAGCAAAGCTCTTTCTGAGAAGATCCACACAGAATTGTGCTTTGAAATGTCTGGCAGCTTGGTGTGGAGTGTAAGGTAACCCGAAATACATGGAGACCGAATGGATACAGTTTCTTGACTGCTGATAGTTACAGAGGCCGCTAAGCTACTGGCTTTACAGTTCATTTGTCTCTTTTGTCTTTAGTGTGGAAGAGTCAGGGCTTTCCATATACTGGACAAGCCTTCGACAACTGAGCTAGTTTTAATCAACTGCCCATTCCTGTCAGAAAGTTGTGAACTTCATTAGGAGTTATGGAACACATTCTGCCATTACCATCCTTCTATTAATCATTGTACTTAGTAAATCGTTCATGTGCCTTAGAAACTTGATGTACATTTGTGGTCAGGGGAAGATCAAGGAAAAGGAAGGAGGGAAGACAGGAAGGAAGAAGGAGCAAGGGGAAGGAGAGAAAGCCAAGGGAGTTCTACTTTAATGAATTGGTCTTTTCAGTGGATGAGAATTAATTGATCTGAAATAAATTATTTTTTTCCCCAAAGCATACTGCTTGCCCTCTTCCCCTTCCTTCAGCTTCAGGACCTTAAGATACTTTCCTGGAGAAGAGCTTCACGTATGTGAGGACAGAAGTAGTCATAACTTGTTTCCCTAGTAACTGCTCTAGGGCCATGTGCCTACTCTGAAGCATTGCCTGCTCCAGACTCAGATCAACTGATGTGATCACTGTATTGTATGTCCTGCTACTGAGTCTGCCATGATGATCATTAAAATTATGAGTTTTAAAATTTCATCAGTTTTCCATGTGTGAGGTAATATTGGAAAGATGTAATTAGATTTTCCCCTTTGGAGTATACGATTTGGTGACCTAGATTTTAAAAAAAAAGAACAGTACTCAAAACGCAGTATGACTTTTAGTCCACATAGTTTCTAGCAGCATTCTTACGTGTCAATCATGGTGGCACCCAAGCATGGATAGTCAGGGATGTCTATTGTAGGTCAGTGCAGGGATATAGCAGCGCAGAGTGGACCAGATAAGCAAAAGGGTGTAAAAACCATGGGAGTGGTCTCCGAGGTACTGAGTGAGATAATCTAGTTTGTGTGTTCCCTCTGCTTGCAGAATTCCCTTCTATCCACATACTTGATTTTCTAATTAGATAAAATAATGATAAATGCGAGAGATGAAATTAAATAAGCTCCAACTCACTCCTCCTGTGGTCCATTCACATAGGATGTGACTTGAAGTCATGCTTGCTCCCCGCAGATGCTTAACAGATACACATTTTGTAATGTGCTAATTGGAACTCCTTGGCTCAGGACGATCACCCAGGAAGCAAAACAGGCAGAGACAATGATGACATCAAGGAGCCCCAAATCACAGGAGGACAAACGCTGAAGCGGATAACACTAAATAATCTATGAGGAAATACACAGATATTAGGCCACCCATACCCTACCTACTGAGATCATAAAATCAGTATATGCACCTCAAAAACCTACAGTTCTACTTTTGAAACGAAATGCCTCTGGCGTCTAGTTTCCAATATTTGAGGAAATACACAGATATTAGGCCACCCATACCCTACCTACTGAGATCATAAAATCAGTATATGCACCTCAAAAACCTACAGTTCTACTGTTGAAATGAGATGCCTCTGGCGTCTAGGTTCCTTGTTGCTCCTTCACTGAAGCTCCTAAATTGACATGACAGTCTCTTGCTATGCAGTTGACTTTTTCCAGCCTTCCCCCTCAGAGATCGAGAAGCACACACCTAGAACAACCGTGCCTTCTCTTCTGATGAGGCAAGCTTCTGTAACTTTTGATGGTTGCCATGGAGTCTATGGAAGGAAAACAAGGGGCAAAGGTGGTTTCTGTTGATGGCGATAACCCCGTCACTTTGTACGTGTGGGAAACTCAATCGCACACCTCTCTGGGTTTCTTCTGCGATTTTAACCTATGGGGAGATGTCCCAGTGACATTCTGTCTTTACTTCTTTCTCCCTGACTCTTTCTCATTCTAATCCACTCCCTGCTATTGGTGTTATGAAAAATGAAGTAAAACAAAGGTTTTCTCCCTTCTCATTTCATGTGCTTGATTTCTTTCATGGTCTTCATCTGTGTAGAAGTTGTGTTCGCAAAGCATGTCTGACCAAATGCCTTGATCATGGAACGTTAACTCTGTTGTTATTGCTAGCATTTCATCGACACTCCCGTACTTCTGTAGACTAGTGTGACATGTTATTGCTCAAAATAAGCTATGTTTTATTAATTGGTTCCTTCTTCTTAAAAAAATCTTCCTAGGGGCAAAAAGGAGAACCAGGACTCGTGCCAGTTGTAAGTATATACTATTTATATAAAAACCAATATATTTACAATTTTGAAGCATGCCTATTGAAGTCATATATTATCGTTTTATTTCAAAAATAAAGTTATTTTATAATGAAAAAGTTTAATATAACATGCACAAGACAGAATATCATATTTTATGTAATATATATGCTTTATAACACTAAATTTTATATTCACATGACTGACAATATAAAAAATCATGTCCTTATAATATTAAATGTATTGAATTGTATATAATGGTGTTCCACACTTTTGGAAGTGTGTCATTCCTTGATCCTGATCGAAATTCCACATTAATTCAGAATTCTCAGGACATCATTATCCTTGCTGGTGACCAGAAGCTACACCGTGGATGTGACAAGTTTGTTATCATTTCAAACCATAGATTTTATAGCAACTTTCATTGATCTGTTAAGTTAAAAGATGACACTCGTTAATTATTAGGTAGTAATAGGTACTACCTATAGTAATAGTAATTAGGTAGAAAACCCTATTTTCTCAATTTACCCGAAAGTATGTATTTCTTATAGTTTCCCCTTTTCATATTTGATGTGTCTTAGATTCTAAATATTTGACTAACTTTTTCATTCCACATAATTCTGTGAGATTGTTTCACTGACACCATTTTGCATTTCAGTCTGCATATAAATTTCCATTTAAAGAAACTTACTATAGAGAGAATAAGCAGTTAGTTCAAGGTCACATAGCTGCCCTGAGAATGAAGATTTAGCGTAGAGCCCTGTCTTCAAAGTGAATGTATTTTATCAATGTGAATTTATTGTACCAATAAAAAGTATCAATTTCCATGCAAACACTATATTTCTGTATTAAAGTTCAAAACAGGTGATATTTTAATTCAGAGTTCAGAGGAAGTGCAGCTAGTTGGGCACATCCTTTAAAAGATTCCACCAAGCTTTTGTTTTTATTCATTAGACTGTTGAAATTTCCAAGTCTCTGCAAACTTTATCTTCATAAATTTCTTATTTGGTACTTAGGTGACGGGCATACGCGGTCGTCCGGGACCTGCAGTAAGTGCTTTCCTCCAGTATTTGTTGTGAATACTGAGCATCTATTGTTTTCATTGATTTTATTGAGCTCTACATTTTTCTCTGCTCCCCTCCCTGCTTCTCCCCTCCTCTTCAACCCTCTCCCATGGTCCCCATGCTCCCAATTTACTCAGGAGATCTTATATTTTTCTTCTTCCCATGTAGATTAGATCCATGTATGACTCTCTTCGGGTCCTCATTGTTGTCCAGGTTCTCTGGGATTGGGATTTGTAGGTTGGTTTTCTTTGCTTTATGTTTAAAAACCACTTATGAGTGAGTACATACGATACTTGTCTTTCTGGGTCTGGATTACCTCACACAATATGTTTTCTAGCTCCATCCATTTGCCTGCAAACTTCAAGATATCTTTATTTTTTTCTGCTATGTAGTACTCCATGTGTAAGATCAAAAACACTGATGACAACTTATGCTGGAGAGGTTGTGGGGAAAGAGAACACTCCTGCATTGCTGGTGGGAATGCAAGCTGATACAGCCCCTTTGGGTATCAGTATGGCGATTTCTCAGAAAATTAGGAAACAGCCTTCCTCAAGACCCAGTAATACCACTTCTGGGTATATATCCAAAGGATGNTATCAGTATGGCGATTTCTCAGAAAATTAGGAAACAGCCTTCCTCAAGACCCAGTAATACCACTTCTGGGTATATATCCAAAGGATGTTCAATTGTACCACAAGGACATGTGCTAAACTATATTCATAGCAGCATTGTTTGTCATAGCCAGAACCTGGAAACAACCTAAATGCCCCTCAGTCGAAGGATGAATAATACTGAGCATCTCTATTGATAGACATACATGAGAAAACAGCAGAGCACAAAAGGATGCTTAACATTCCAAAACATTTTACTTTAAACCAGCTTCAGAGTCAGCATTTTATGGCACACAAGGGTCAGTTCATCTTTGAACTGAAAAAAAAAACACATTTTTTTTCTTATGTATTAGCCTTACTGTTGGTGGAAGGAGAAACAATCTATGTTTTTGCTGATGATTTTAGACTGACCTTGTTCTTGAAATGAGAGCATAGTTGTGTGCTTACTAATTAAGAGAGATTTATTTCCTTAAATAATGTTACAGTAGAATATGAGGAATTATATAGCAACATGACAGATTCCTGACATTTTATAAAGGCTATTTATCTCAAGTTTGGACTATCAATAGCATTCTTAGGTGCAACACACACACACACACACACACACACACACACAACATTTAAACATGGAAACGCATCAGATCTCCTGAAATAAAATGATAACATAATTCTAACAGACTCATTTTCCTTTGGAAGTTTCTGCTTTTACACAGTGTTGTTGAGCAGGGCAACAGGAAACATAGCTCCTGCTTTTCAGGAGCCAGAGACATAAGAAGCCTTGAACCAAGGGGTTTCAGGGCCAGTCTGGAAAATATCATTTTTATTTTTAATTTTATTTTATTAATTGATTTTTATTGAGTTCTACATTTTTCTCTGCTCTCTTCTCCCTCTCCTAAGGTCCCCCTGCTCCCAATTTACTCAGGAGATCTTGTCTTTTTCTATTTCCCATGTAGATTAAATCTATATATATGTCTCTCTTAGGGTCCTCATTATTGTCTGGGTTCTCTGGGATTGTGATTTCTGGGCTGGTTTTCTTTGCTTTATGGGGAAACATCTTAATAATAAAAAATTAAATAAAACAACAGAAGCAAGGTTATTGGTTGAAACAAATAATAATTTTTAAATGAATGTTTTTAGTAAGGCAGAAACTATGGCACTTAGAATTCGAGAAATTTTGAGTAGAGTTTATATGTGTGCATATATGTATGCTGTAGAAATAATAATCCGTCACTGTTTGAATGTACATGAAGCAACAGTAGGCTGCCAGCAACAGAGAGGCCAGTAGTGAGCAGTCTGGAGCATTGTGCGCCAATCTGAACTCACATATTCTACCAGATAACTGATAATTTAGGGTTGGCACTTTTCTGTGAGTTTTCAGACATGAACTCTTAAGGTTTTGTACTTAGAACTTAATGACCAAAGATTTACACTGCGGCCAGCCTATGAAAATGATGCTTAATTTGCAATTGCTTGCTATGTTAATACATGCAGTTCCACAGTGCCTTCATGGGGTGCCTAAGTCTGTGCAGCTCTTTGAACCTCACTCCTGAAATACTCAGCCCTTTCGTTTACAGAACATTTGCTTGCACAGCCTTTGCTGTCCAGTCGTCAACTGCACTAAATTGAAAAAGTGATGTGTCTTTTTCAATGTTCTTTTATCAATTAAATTCTTTAAAAATTCATAAATGTTTATATCCATAAGCATAATTTGTATTTTAGGGCCCTCCAGGATCACAGGGACCAAGAGGGGACCGAGGCCCCAAAGGAAGACCTGTAAGTTGGCGACTGTTGTTCCCCCCAAATGCTTGTCCAACGTGATGATTTGCATTTTTCCTTTGAATGCAGCGAGGGTACCAGAGACACGTTTGCTCTGCCATTTCCACTAAATGCCACAAAGAATTCCAATCACGAAATGAACTTACAGTTCTCCAAATGTAGAGAAAATTATCGCACGAAAGGGATTAGCCACCCCGTACTAGTCAGATAACACAGCTGCAATCACTTAGATTTTATTAAGTCAAATTACCCACACACTGATTATAGAAACAAAGTTAATACTTCATGCTGCATTCAGAAGCTGTCATTCATGAGAGAATGATGCCAAGAATGTTCATTTAAGGTAAAACACCTGCACTCTGGTTTTTATGGTTGCTGTGGAAATTTCCAACTGGAGAGAGGAAAAAGGAAACTATTGGTGGATAAGATTTATTTCCTAACAAGAATTCTTTCCTTTCCATGGTGTAGATGTTACAGAGATTTAATATTTGGAAGAAATTAACACTTCTAACAAAGGTTATGAGTTAGAACTAAAGGCTCTGTGTCCGTGAGCTAAAACATGACGTCACACACATTGTAGAACCTTGTTCTCGCCTTATCTACTTGCATATGAGGAATATTGTTCTCTTCTTAAGTGTATACTTTCTTACACCCACCCTAAAATCTAAGATGTTTCATATATTGAATAACTGGATTACGCTCTTGTGGCTGTCATTATCCCTTATTTCGGTTAGAAAAACATTTGTGTTGTTTAATTTTTCTCTCTAATTGTAGCTACTAAAACTCAATTTTCAATGCAATTTTAAGTCTCCAAATATACATTTGTCGGGATGTACGTGGAAGGAATAAAAAAGCAAGGAGACTACACATGACTCTGAATGTATAAGAGTGGAATCTAGTTTAGGTCAGATTGTGATGAAATCTTACAGCCTAGTTTCTTTAAAAGCACCTACACATTAAACCAAACAGAGGATGTAGCACTACGGCTTCTAGAATAGAGCTGGCAGTGTGGGTGGAATGTGTAGGCCTGCAGGTGAGTGGTGGTGCCCAACCAGCTGTGGCCACATCAGGGGACTAAATTGCGTGTTCTTATTCCCCTGTGTGCTGCTCTTTGCTGTTCTATTGAGCTTCTTCACTGGTGTTAGTGGTTTCAGTGCTTTTAGCTCTCCAGGTGTCAGCACAGAATAAAAATGACAGGCAGAAGGTGAGTTATGATGTGGAGCCTGGGTGGTTATACAGAAAAGGTGTCCTTGTATAGTATATATATTTCATGACACTTTCTAACGTATATATAAAAATTGCTGTGAAAGTAATAATCACGGTTCCAGAATTCTTGGTGAAGAGCCAAGGAATCTAACCCCCAACCCTTTTCTTCTTCTTCTTCTTCTTCTTCTTCTTCTTCTTCTTCTTCTTCTTCTTCTTCTTC
>LOEQ01002217.1:15908-30060 GCA_001685075.1 Bramus lutescens | reverse complement strand
AGAGAGAGAGAGAGAGAGAGAGAGAGAGAGAGAGAGAGAGAGAGAGAGCAAGCCAGAGACTGAAGAAGTCATACGTCTTTTTTGATCGCTATCTGCTTTAGTTCTTGGGGCAGAGTCTCTCTCTTGCAGGCAGGGTCTCTTACTGAACTGGTAGCTCACCGGTTTAGCCAGTCATCTGGCTGGCTTGGCCCAGAGATGCCCTGTTCCTGTCCCTCTACCCGGCACAAGGATCACAGGCTGGCTGCCTATCTGCCCGGGTCTTACACGTATGCAGGGAACCCACACTCCAGTCTTCCTCATGCCTACGCAGCAAATGCTTATCCACTGAGCTGTCTCCCTAGCCCTCCAAGTTTCTTAATGGTCCTCAATTTGCATCATCTGAATTCTCTATGTGATTGACCTCTAACACTAGGATCCATGTGTCCTCGGTTATAAAACAATAAAACATCATCTCATGTCATGATGATTTCCACAACTGATTATTGCCAACTCTCAGTCTTTACGATCAGATAATAAAAGGCCATTTCCAATTAGTATTATTATAAACTAAGGCCAAGGTGGTTATTTTGTGGAATCTGTAAGATCCTAATATTATATACTTTCTTTCCACACCTATCAAATGCTAGTAGAATTATGATGTAGAACTATTTGACTCCTTGTAATGATTTAATAGGCATTAGCTAAGAATGCTTCAAAAGGAAACATCTTTGGCTCAGTTGAGGTAATCGCATTGTCATGATCAGCTGTCCGGACTTGACTTCAATACATTGTTGAATAGAGGGGTAGTTGATAACGGTGAGGTGGTTGTTGATGATGATGAAAAGGCTAAGTATTATTGGTTGAGTACCCATTCTGCACTAGCCCTGTTTGAAGACTCATTTACCTAAACAGGCCAATAAACTGAGTCCTAATAGTAACCTGATTTTTCAGATTGTGAAACTGCATTCTATTCCGATTCAGTGATTTCTTTGAAGTTATATACCTGGAAAGAGGCAGAGAGCAACCCCCACACTATGCATTGTTAAGAATGCAGAATTTGGTATTCTGCTTTCCTTCGGTTCATTTATCCTTCCTTATCAATTTTAGGGTGGCGTTGGGCCATCAGGACCTCCCGGTGAGCCTGGCGAGCCTGGACCAATGGTGAGTGTGAAATGAGTGTTTCAGCCCATTTCACGGGGCTCTACCTCTATGAGGTGTTGTGGGTATTTGTTCTCCTAGGCCACCACCACTTAGCAAGAAATGACAATCCCTGAGGTCCTGTGCTATGGATTATACTTAAGTTCTATGTTTCTAAGTTCTGAGTCACAGTATTTAAACCCAGAGACTTGAGTGCTGTTGGATACACAGATTTCTGCATTTCAACATCTCTCTTGGCCAACCACAAGATATGAGACATACAGATATTAAAACATTAGTAATGCTATTTGATATCTTTTCATTGTCTCAGTAGGATTTGAATGGCATTGGAAGGAGGAGGTGAATATTCTTTGCTCTTTGTTTTGCTTTCTTCTTAGGGTCCAATTGGTGCCCGTGGACCAGAGGGCCCCCCTGGGAAACCTGGAGAAGATGTAAGTTTCCCATTGCTTTGGGGTGTAGATGAGGCTAACTAGGAGCTGCATGGGTCAGGCGAAAATTCGGCTCTGGTTCCCTTTCATCACCTCATCCCTTCAGCTCCCATCAAATCCACTCTAGCCTGGAGGACACAGGTTAAAGTTCTCCAAAACCTGAAAGGACTCTTTATTATGAGAGTGTTAAATTACTAGATATTCTCTCTCCTGAATTCTGCAGGATTTTTATTAAGTTATCTTTGAAAACAAACAATTTGTGTGTGTGTGTGTGTGTGTGTGTGTGCGTGTGTGTGTGTTAGAAGGCTAGGAAGATGAGTTAATCTGAACATATAACAAATGCTTATTTTATTTTACTTTTTGCTGTGTTAGGGATCAACTTGGGGTACTGTGCATGATAGACAGGGTCTCTGCTTTGAGCTGTATCCCATCCCTCCGCATGTAAATTGTGTGGTTCTGAAAGTGGCTAGATCAGAACAGGTTACTTTGCATCCATTTATTCTTACTGGCAACTTCAAAGAAGCATGATAAACTGAATTGCAGGGTTAAATGCGACCAGAAATCGAGCCTGGGTTCTGTTTCTACACTGTTTGCAGTCTAACACAAAAATCTGTACAGTTTTTTCATCTGCACTTTATCATGCAGTCTCAGAGAAGGGTATCTAATCTCTCCACACTTTTCACTCCCTTTTTCTTGTAAAGGGTGAACCTGGAAGAAATGGCAACGCTGGTGAAGTGGGGTTCTCAGGGTCACCGGTAAGTTCATGATCATCAGTATAATGACACAAAAGTAAAGAATGTGAAACTTGCAGCTCACTGTATGTATTAGACCCTAGGTAAATGCAGACACCCAAGCGATATCCTCTTCTGTCGAAATGCAAGATGTGGAGGGACATTCTGCCAGCATTACAGTGAATCCCAGTTCCCAGAATTGTATTGGCGCCAGATGCAAACCCTGGAGCCAAACAATTGGGTCATAACTGTAACTCCCATGGATACTCCCCAAACTCAAAATTTCCACAATTAAGAAGTCATCAAAGTGGCCTACTTATAATTCATAACACCTGAGTTTTGTTGATCTCCAAATATTTTTATTGTATAGCAGCCCGTCTATCGGAAGTAGTGGCTTGAGGTTGTTGCCTTGCGTGTGTTTTCAATCAGCTGGGGGCTAAACTGTGGACAGGCTGCTCCTTTGGCTGCTCACCAAGTCCTAACGTTGCCTGAAATCCTTTATTCATATGCTGGGTCCTAAAATCTCAGGACAAGACGCATCCGTGGCCAGGCCGCCCTAACACAGCTGTTTCATTCTCCCTTAACTCATTCAAGGAACACACGTGTTAGCCCACTTCACCGGATTTCGAGATCCGGGACCTTGAACAGCCTCCAAATCTGCCTCTTTGTGCCCCCCTGTTGCTTTGTTTAGTTTCTTTAAGGGTGTGCTAAAACAGAATGAAGAGAATTAGAGACGGAAGAAACAAAAATCCTTCTCAAGCACGTCAGTGCGTGGAGTTTCTCTTGTCCAGCAGCCCCTCGCTAAACTCAGTGTCTTCATTTCATTCCTATTATTCCCTAATGTTTCTGCACTTAATACAGCCACCGAATACTGCATGATTCTCTGTTTACCTTCCAAAAACTGATGAGGTTCATTACTGGGACCTTTTTGTTAAAAACAAAACAAAACAAAACAGAGGAATGTTGCTCTTTAACTGGGATTCATAGGGCTCTAAGGATGATTTAGTTTCAATTATGAAACCAATCCCCCATCTTTCTCTTTTTTTACCCTCTGCTCCCCTATTTTCCTGGGGTATAAGTGAAGACAAAGGCGTGAGGGTTAGCAGCCAGGATAGACGTCCTTTTCTACCATGGCCTTCTGTACTCCCGCCTGTGCTCACAGCGTGCATCTCCGTGGGGAGGAGAGGTACCCTGCCAGGACGGCGCAGATGCTCAGTGCAAGCTCACTGCAACCGCGCAAATTTTCACTGTGATGACAGCTCTGGGTCAGCAGAAGGAGCATTGTTCATGAGCAGTAGAACATCCAGTTCATTTCCTTGTCATACTAGAATATGCAATTACATTGGAATTTCCCCTGCGATCGTGAAAGCTGAAGTTAACTAATTATTTGAAATAACAGCTCAGCTATTACCCCATAGGCTTGGATGGATGTGCCCTAAGTGGCTTGTTTGATGTTATGGGAGATAGATCTCAGTGTGAGAGAGGCTGGCAGTTAAAAACCTTTAAGGGGTTAGTGATATCAAAGATTTTCTAAGAAGAATTAGTGATACCTCATTGTTTTCAGAGATGAGTAATATATCCTTACTGTGATAGTCTCAAAACGCCGAGGCACTTTCCCTGCAAGAAGTCACAGAAAATATTGCTCTGATCTTATCAACTGATTTTTTTTTGCCTAGTTGCTTATTCATTCATTTAGTAAAATTGAGTAAAGGTTATGGTGTGTGGAGCGAAAGGATTTTGCCACATGTGTAAGGGAACAAGAGAAGCTCTGCTGGAAAGGATTGGTGACAGCCAGCGATGGGGCTTTGAGGCATTAAAACCTTAATTCAGTCCGCTGTCAAGCTGATGATTATTTACTGATTGTTCACTAACCAATCATAAGGCTAAGTGCTAGGGATCTGAGGATTGATAACCACAGTTGAAATGACAGCTGGTTGATAGCACCAATCCGTGCTATCAGACTCTAGAACCTTCCAATGACAGTGGTTGTAGGAATTCAATGCAAACCAAATACACATAGTCAAAATAAAAAGAGCATGATTGAGTTACTGGATCATTATCATCTTTAAAACACTATATGGACTTCAAAGAAGTTTTCCGACTGGGTTTCATTTGTGGTTGCATTTCTATTCTTTTGCTTTAATGTGCTTGGCTAGAAGAGACATAGAATTAGCAGAAACATAGACATGATTGAATCAGGACACAAAGCTATCCTCATTTTCTCTCAGATATTTTATCCTGATTTTCTCTCAGATATTTTAGCCACTCACTCACTTTTCAAGCAATCACCATTTCACAAAGCTTGCTCTGAACCCCAACTTCTAAAAGTCTGGCTCATTCTAAACTACTGTATTCAGACAGTAGTAGAAATGATCAAAGTCCTTGGCTTGCTACATACAAGGACGCCTCTTCCACCACAGACAAAGCTCAATGGAAAACAGGCCAATGTGGTCCCCCGGGTCCCTCTCCTGAAGTTTCTTCTCGATGCCTGGACCTAGTCAATTTACACACTGCACATGTTGATGTATGAATATTTTCTTGTTTTATTTATTTATTTATTGTCCCTTGTCAGTAGACAGTAAAGTATCAGCAAATGGGCAGCTGGCTCTTTAACCCACATCTTTGTGTGTTGGGCTCTTCCATTTCTAACAGGGTGCTTGCTTTCCTAGTTTTGATTACCCCAATAACATTTTTATAGGCATAAGTATCCTGTTCTTCTCTTGAATATGTGGGTGAAAAAGATGTGGTGGCTGCCTTGGGCCAAAGGCATATTTAAGCCATTTTTCTGTTTTTATTAATGTTTATTAATGACTGCAATGTTTCTTTGTGCCTTTTCCACAGGGTGCTCGAGGCTTCCCCGGTGCTCCTGGTCTCCCAGGCCTGAAAGGTCACAGAGTAAGTTGCCTTATTCTGTTTTACTGAGAGGGCCTGGGGATAAACCAGTCAGAACCTTTGCAATTCCCTGTGCCAACTGCCTTTATACTTGTCCTTGAAATACTAATCTGCATTACTGAAATTGTAAGTACCATACATTCCCTTTGAATTTCATATAATTCTATTACAAAAAGGCTGTGTTACGTGAGATGGTACTGTGGCAAGCAAGACGAGTCTTGGATTTACGACCTCAGCTACAAAATGGATGCACTTAGGGGAAGAGAGAATCATGTTGTAGGGCAATGAGGGACTTGATTAAAGTGAGAACACTAGGTCAAAAAAGGGCTCAACTTGGCAGACAGGAGGTTTTTAAACTGGAGATAATGAGTAGGTGGCTTTTAAATATGGTGCACACAAATATAATCAATCTATCATCAGCCTTCTACTATACATGTGTCTGTTTTGGAATATTGGTATCATTCTATCTTCCATCCAAAGGCAAGGCCAATATCAGCTATATTATACTGGGGAGTTACTTTCTGAGCTATTGAAATTCTGAGTAGAATGAATGTTGCTGTCCTCATTATCAAATTACTTCATTTATTTATTTATTTTTTGGTGTCTGTTGGGGAATGGTTCCAGGACAACCCGTACCCAAGAATATAGCTTTTAAAACATTATAAACCCCGTAATTTGTCTAGGGTCAGTATACATTTTTGTAGCATAGATTAATTTTCTAGGAAGTCATATTTTTGTTGACCAATGCTTTAAGCTGAGAACATTTTTGTAAAATCTTATTTTTCCTAATGTATTTGATGAAAGTACTCAAAGTTTAGAAAAATAGTGAGCAATTATTTTACCTGTAAAGCTTGTCTCCACAAGGCACTGTGTATAAATGTGTTTTTGGTTTTTCTTTTATTCTTTCGAAAACTGAAAAAAACCAGAAATATTTATAAATTTCTACTGTTTTTTGCAGGGACACAAAGGTCTTGAAGGCCCCAAAGGTGAAGTTGGAGCAACTGGTGCCAAGGTATTTGTTTCGCACTAACCCTGACTTTCTGCAGCTGCTGTGGGCAACACTGACTCTGACTCAGTGCAGCTGCCATGGGCAACACTAACCCTGGCTCTGTGCAGCAATGCAGCTGCCCTGGGCAACCTTTAAAGAGGAAATCTATGGAAAAGGGAGGGACTTAAACAAGCCAACAGCCAGGTAAATAAAAAGTTTCCTGGGTACTCCACTCTTTTCCAGGGACTTCCAGCCATTCTTTCCCAAAATGATGTTTTTTAAGTAGAGAAAATAGCTCAGCAATTTCAAGGTTTTCTTAAGAGGAAAACATCATTGTGAGACATATGTATGGAAATACGTTTTAAAACTTTTATTTCTCAATTTCCTACAAAAAATTAACCTAGTTACATTTAGCATTGTAAAATGTTATTTGGAATTAATTGGACATGTCAGTGCCCACTGACCAGAAGTGACAGTTTATGCTAATTTTGTTTAAATACCCAGTTTTAGATGTTATTTCTATGGTAATTAAACTTTCCCATAATTTTAAGAAAAGGTATTAAAAACAAATTCTGAGCTCTTCCTTTGGGGGCACCCTTTTCAAATATCTTTTCTGAAACTGTGTCTTCGACACCGGATCTTTACGGAGCAGCATTTTGGTAACTGTGCTGAGATTCTTCACACTATGATGTACTCTCTCCTTTGTTTTAGGGTGAAGCCGGCCCCACTGGTCCGATGGGTGCCATGGGCCCTCTGGTAATCTTCACATTCTTTATTTCTTTGCTTTTCATATTACAATAAGGAAATGTTCAAATAAGGATGCATACATTAGTTAGTAAATAATTCTGAAAGGTAGCCGATAGAAAAGCAGTCAAAGAAAAGCCGGCTCTCCATTTGGAGGTTGGTCTTCCTGGATTTCAATGCTTTTCTTTAGTACAGTCATAAACAATTACTCTTCTCTATTTAGCTTTTAAATCAGTGTATGTGACCTCTATTTGTATTGGGATTTGCATCTCCATAGATAAACAGATTTTTCACGTTCAAATTTTCTCCTTTTAATACTGCTTTTTAATATCAATTATATCATTTTATTTCTCAGGTCTTTATTTTTATTTATGTTGTGTCTAAATTGGATGAGACAGTGAAATAAAATCATCACATAAACTCACATTAGTTATCTCATGAGACTTTTATCTATGTCACTTGTAGGGACCAAGAGGAATGCCGGGAGAGAGAGGAAGACTTGGACCACAGGGTGCCCCTGTAAGTATACCTGGATCATGTTCTTAATAAGAACTATGTTCACCATTTTTTTAGTTACATTTTAGTAGATATGCTTTTTAAATGAGAGCAGTTGTAGGGCATATAACTTTATGGTTGGGTTATTTTTATTTTGGAACACACTTTGAGTTTGAAATGTTAGACAGTGTCAAGCTGTGGAAAGAATTCAGAACACATCTGCCCCAGGTTCAGTCATCACCACCCTTTGGTTTATTCTCCATTAAGCCTTTCCAAATGCCTGAGACAGCTATTGTACACTCAACCTATTCCTTTACTCTGTATGCTGGCTCAGCCCACTGTTGGAGACAACACTTACCAGCTGAGGATGATCCCACCTCCATTTGATGCTAACTGGCTAGCGAGGAATTCAGCTTAAAATGTCTTCTGCCATGTCTGCCTTCTTGTGGCATATCTGATACTAGTGGACTTTGGGTCTTAGGTCAGTTTTCTTAGACAACAGTTTGAAAGCTGTGACTTGTAGATGAGAAATTGATGGGGGAATGCATTAAAAAGCAAACCCATGAAATACGAATAAGGAAGTAGACTTTGAGAGAAGCTGGGTAGTGTTGCAATGACAGCAAAGACCTCAGTGAATACCTGGGAGAGCTATCATCCCGTGTAGACATGACCAAAGAAAGGGGGGCAAGGGGAAGTCTGCAGTCTTCAGGGAGAATCTGACTGCAGCCCTCAGCAGATGTTGATCCAGCTGATTCAGGGGACCCTTCCACGGTACTCCATCCTGACAGAGACCTGTCTGAGACCCACCCACGGAATTAATCTGAACTTGATTTTTGTTTGTGCGTCCTGTGTTCTTAGCTATTTTGTTTGTTTATTTTGCAAAAGTACTTGTCATCAGAGTTAATCTGCTTGGTAAGAAAGCCAGGATGCTTAAACTATCTTTGGATCAGAATTTACATGACATAGGGTGATGCAGTTAAGTAAAGCGAATTTTTGGAGCTATTTTCTTAATCTTGAGGGTTAATTGTTTTTTTGTTTGTTTTCTACTGATACAGGACAAATATGTTTATTGTTACCTTATAAAAAGGCATATATATATATATATAATCTGTTTTATATAAACTCATGCTTTTTTATCTCCATTAGTTCAGCGGTACTTGTTATCAGTCATCCTTAATTTTTTTTCAATATTTTCATGGTAAACTGTTTGAGAAACAAATGAATTACTGTCAATGATGCAATTCCCTCTTTTAATTCTCTCTCTCTTTTTTAAAAATTAGGGACAACGAGGTGCCCATGGTATGCCTGGAAAACCTGGACCAATGGTGAGTTGTGTTATTTTCATATTAACTAATTAATTGATCCACTATCAATTTTTATATTTTCACATTCATTTCTTTATTTCTCCATTATTTTATTTATTTTGTGTATTACAATTACAGAATGCTCACTGTATTGTAGACACATGGAATAAAAGCACGACAAGCACGGATCTTATTTTTGAAAACTGATGTATTAATTAATATAAAAGTGGAATACTACAGTCGATGATGTAATATAATGAATTTGAAATACAGAGCATAGAGGAGGATAGTTTAAACCTACAATACATGAAGGATGTAAATAAAGAATTAAAAAGGAATAATTATCAAATGAAATCTTGAGTTATTGATACATAAAAGGCAAGAGGGCTATTCCATCTGTAGATTAACTAAGTGAAAAAAATACGAGGAACTCAGGGAAATACTAAGGAAAAAGACTGAATTGGCAGGTAGGTAATAGGTCACACAGTTACATTTACTGTTAAGGAATGTTTACTCTCTTTCCTATCACAGGTATTGAGAAACCACTCTGTGGCATTAAACATAGGCATGTGTGACCAGAAGGAGCATCAGTTGTCAATGTTGTAGGTGGATGAAGGTGGTCAAGACTGAGTGTGAACACCATTAGCTTCATTCCAGAAAGGGGCTATAAAAGTGTAACCTAAATCTAGTATATTGGTAGTGAAGTTCAGCTGTCGAAAGAGTAAACATGAATTCAAGTAGCTGCATGAGATTAATTGTGCTAATGTTACAAAGCAAAAGTGTGAGAGAATAGAGATATTTGATCACATGGGCCAATTTAAAAATTTTAATTTTTTCCATATTCCCAAAGTGAAGTAAAAATATATTCATCAAAATTCTTGACCCTGCAGATTTTTCTTCCCCTTGTAACTCAAAAAATGAAGTGAAAGATAGGACAAAAAGAATACATTTTGAAATGATTTTATTAATTCAAAACTCCTGTAATCAAAGCACATATTATTCAAAGACGTGCAGTAAGTTAGCACTGTATCCAAAGCTGTACAGTGAAAACTGGTTTACTTTGATCACTTCAGCTGTCCATCCTTACAAATTCTGGCAGTGTTATGCAACGTACGCTAGTGTCATCTCCAGATGGTTCTGGGATGTCATTTGTTCAGAATGAAATATGAGATTTTGCTGCAAACTATAGCTGCTCAATAACTGCCCCGGAGACTCAGTTAACATGGACAAAACCAAGCATATCTTTCAAGCGACAAATGTTTCCATTGCAACATCATCAATTTTATGTTGCATGATTAGGAAATTTGTGCTTTATAATGAGATTTATTTATTTTATGTGTAGGAGTATTTTGCCAAATATGTGTGTGTGTGTGTGTGTGTGTGTGTGTGTGTGTGTCATGTATTTAGCAGGTATCCAGATAGCTGTGAGCTGCCATGTTTATGCTGGGAACTTAACCCAGGTTTTCTGCAAAAGCAGCAAGTGATCTTTGTTGCTGAGCTGTCTCTTCTGCCCTGGAAATTCAATTCTTATGGTTGACACCATCACACGCATCTTTAAACACTACTTTAAGCCAATGTTGGATGACACTTATAACATAATTACATTGTTTTGTATGATATACAGATTGTTCATATCTGTTAAAAATACAGATTCACACCCTCTGAACAGAGAAATGATATCATTGTATACTGATTAAAAATACGTGATTACTTTGCTGATTTCCTTTTTGTAGGGTCCTCTTGGGATACCTGGCTCTTCTGGTTTTCCAGGAAATCCTGGAATGAAGGTAAAATAGTAACAGCATTTGATGAGTGGGGGCCATTTCAGTAATCGAAGAGTGTGGGGGTTATTCTTTTATTAAATTGATTTTTAATGAGCTCTACATTTTTCTCTGCTCCCCTCCCTGCCTCTCCCCTCCCCCTTCAACCCTCTCCCAAGGTCCCCATGCTCCAAATTTAATCAGGAAATCTTGTCTTTTTCTACTTCCCATGTAAATAGATTTAAGTATGTCTCTCTTAGGGTCCTCATTATTGTCTAAGTTCTCTGGGATTGTGATTTGTAGGTTATTCTTTTTTTAATTGATTAATTGATTGTTCCCCCAGCCCAATCACAGTTTGCCCTCCTCGCTCCTCTTCTCCTAGTCCCTTCCCCCATCCATGCTTCCTCTTTTCCCGTCAGAAAAGGACAGGTCTCCCATGTACATCAGCTAGTGAAAGTATATCAAGTTGCAGTAAGACTGGGCATCTCCTCTTCTATCGAGGCTTGACAAGGCAACCGAGTAGGAGGATGGGGTCCCAAAAGCAAGTATCAGAGTTAGAGACACAGCCCCTGCTCCCACTCTTAGCCCTACAAGAAGACCAAACTATACAACTGTAACATATGTGCCAAGGGCCTCTGGGTCCTTGGTTGTCATTATTTCCCTAACACTATGTATGGATCAGCTTTAAAATCCAGTCATTTGCATTTCAGTAAAGAGTGGAAGGAATTTAATATGTTCTATTACTATATATTAGCTCCCCAAAGCTTACAATTTTACTCTTCACTAAGGAAATATGGATTCCTCTAAGGAATATGCAGGATAAAATATAGAACCAAACTTGAATTTTAGAGAAACATAGGAAGGGCTTGTGGTAAAAATGTATCTCAAAGCTGTATAAAAGAAACTCATACCAAATTTGCTTGTACCAATCAAAAGTTATCTGAGGATTCTGGATTGGTACTTGCTGTCTTGGCTATCATCTTGGACTGAAGTACTGGTTGCCATGGCTCTTTGCTCCACTATCCATGCTGTTATTTTAATATCTCCTAGTTTATAGAAGAGAAAGTGTTATTTATTTTGTTAACGCATTGGCTTTTTCTGTTACGTTGCTGGAAGTTAACAAGTTTATTAGCCACTTCAAAATCAAATGTTTTCCTTTTTGTTGAACAGCTATTTCTCTGAAAGTCAATAAGTGAACGTTCAATGAGTCAGAGTATATTCTTTACTCTGAAACATGATTTTTTATATGGCTTCTACAGAAAGGAAAGGATTTCTTGCCTCTAAATTGTAGAGTAAAATATGCATAATTTTACAGAGAGTTTAATCCATTCAAACTTATTCAGTTCTGTAACAAATTTTAGCTATAAAAAAGCGGTAGATTGTGGGGATACTCAGAAATCTGTTGTCTTATGAATTTCAATCA
Organism: Bramus lutescens; assembly: GCA_001685075.1. NCBI lineage: Eukaryota > Metazoa > Chordata > Mammalia > Rodentia > Cricetidae > Bramus > Bramus lutescens. Next base: position 18,158 of record LOEQ01002217.1, on the reverse strand, counting down.
AGCTTTAATTGTGTGCTTCTTGGTTGGAGTTCAGATGTCCAGTGCTGCGGGAGTTCCTTCCGCTTCTTCAGCCAATAGCCTTTAAGATACAAGCCGACTTGGGCGTGGTCTCTTAAGGGCTATTGGCTGAAGAAGCCCCCTGGTTTGCACTGAATATAAAGCTCATGGTAGCTTCAGATTGTAGATTTAACATGAAAAGCCCCAAATATACAATTACCTTTAGACAACAATACTAGTATTTTACTTAAGTTACTGTTTTCGTTTCCATCCCTCTAGGGAGAAGCAGGCCCTACTGGGGCCCGAGGCCCTGAAGGTCCTCAGGGGCAGAGAGGTGAAACTGGGCCACCAGGTCCAGTTGGATCTCATGGTCTTCCTGTAAGTGTCTCACACATCTAGGAGCTAGCCCAGGAAGATGATTACTTATTACAGCATCAGAAGATAGAATTTATTTAATATAATCAATTCTAAATTAACACTCAGAAAAAGGACACTTTACCTACCAATGCATCTTGCTTCACCTACCTAATAGAAAAAGTTATCCACGAAAGTATTGTTTTGCTATAATTGTGGATTTTTTTTTTGTTTGCAACTTTTCTGCCTCTCCTTAGATGATCTGAATACTATGTTAGCTGTGTCGGATACAGGTTAATATTTACAAAAGTACTTCACGTATTTTACAGGGTGCAGTGGGAACTGACGGTACGCCTGGTGCCAAAGGCCCCACGGTAAGTATCAACATTTCCGTCCAGTGGTTTTCAAAGGGAAGCAATCCCTGGCTCTAGATTACTGCAGGATCTATGCTCATTGTCACTCTTGCCGCTGGCAGGGCTCTGCTGGAACCTCTGGTCCTCCTGGCTTGTCGGGACCTCCTGGATCTCCTGGCCCTCAGGGCAGCACTGGACCTCAGGGAATCCGAGGACAATCGGTATTGCCTCAAATTTTTTTTATAAGTGTTTTCAGATTTTAATATAATTATATCATTTCCTCCTTCCTTTTCCTTCCTCCAAACCCTCCCATATACCCCTCTTTGTTATCTTTCAAATTCATGGCCTTTTTTTTCTATTAATTTTTTATGTACTCATATGTATGTCTGTGTATGTAAGTACATATATACATATATATGTATTTTTACACATATATGTGTGTATGTATGTATATCCTGGGCATGGGTGACTACGCTTGTAATCCTGGAGTTTGGTAGAGGGAGACAAGTTCAAGGGTGTCAGTTCACTCCCATACAAGTACATACATGGGGGTGAACATATAACATGCACAAAAATTATTACATTTCATTTTAGTCCTAATTCAACATAGACTCAGCAGCCCAATGATTGCACTTAATTTTTATTTCTTTCTACTATTGATATTTTTTTTAGGGTGATCCAGGAGTTCCAGGTTTCAAAGGAGAAGCTGGCCCAAAGGGGGAACCAGTAAGCCTTCATGATTTTAATGATGAAGAGTATTAATATTGTCTAGAGGTGTATTGCTTAAATGTTTCATGTATGTAAACTAGCAATAGCATAAAATAATTATTTAATACACTTTAACTTTTTGCTGACTAAATTAGGTGAGTTGATTTACTTTAACTTAAAGGAATGACTCTTCCTGAAACCCATGCTTCTGTGTTAATAGGGGCCACATGGTGTCCAGGGTCCCATAGGCCCACCTGGTGAAGAAGGCAAACGAGGTCCTCGAGGTGACCCAGGCACAGTTGGTCCTCCAGGCCCAACGGGAGAAAGGGTATATTTGAATAATAAACTTAATTTTCCTCTCCTTTCCTGTGTGTGTGTTTTGAGAGGTTGCATGTATAAATTTGTGACTAGGAAGGAACCATGAAAAAGTTAGGAGACAGTGAAGAGGTCTTGCAGAGCTTACTGCATTTATTTCTATGTCAAAATAGCCAAGCATTTAAAGTTTCACTCATCTGTTCAACATTGATTGTCTGATTAGTGTAAGCAAACTGGGGCTTTAAGTACTCAGGATACATCAGCAAACAAGAAGCCTGGGGTCCTCATCCTCATGGGGTTGTAGGGAACAAGTTTACTTAACTGGCTGGTAAACAATAAGTCAACAGGTAAATAAAACATTTTCATGAGTGCCCCATCGAGTGTTAAATAATTGATAGCAGTGGAGTATAAGAGTGGTAGGTGCTAGGGGAGGTGGGGAGGAGACAGGTGTATGACAGGGATAGGGGATGGGGAGGTGGGGAGGAGACAGGTGTATGACAGGGATAGGGGATGGGGAGGTGGG
>LOEQ01002216.1:338748-351420 GCA_001685075.1 Bramus lutescens | reverse complement strand
TTGCCAGCCATAGCTTCAGGTAGCTTCATTGCTTCTATGTAAGAGTTATGGAGAGGCCAATCATAAGGTTACCTCATGTACTAAGTACAACAAGGCCTTGGTACCTCAAACCCTCTTGGAGTTCACCTACCAAAAGCCCCAAACCTGTCCCTTGTCTTTTCTAGTACTATTTTCCTGAGGCACCTTACATGGTGTGCGTTCTCTCATATTCCAATGAGCCTTACATCCACCATGTTTAACCACAGGATGCTTCTGGCTGGCTGCAGTGTTGAGCCTGGAGCCCAGCAAGTATATTTTCCAGCAGAGACCCAACAAGATGTGCATGTCTTTGTCCTCAGAGGCACCAATGGGCATGCCCACATGGTCTGTGAGTGGTACTCCGAGTGGGAACCAGATGACATATATGCCACATTCTTGTGTGTTCACGCCATTACCCTTTCCTAATATGACAGGAGACCCACATCTCGTAACCACGCTGCCCAGAAAAGGAGTTGGTCACAGGGCTCCTGTTGCCTAGCTTCACCCTGAAGAAAGCTCAGGGGAGGGGTTTCAAACCGCCACTCACAGCTTGGGCTGGTCTTTCACTTTCTTGCCTCTGAAATATCATTCTCTGTATGTCCTGTAAGATGTCCCAAGTTCAGCATGGTTAAGAGCAAGTCCTGTAGTCAGACTTGTCAACTCATGCCTGTAATCCCAGTCCTCAGGAAGGCAAGGCAAGATGATGGCTGTGAGATCAAGGCTTGTTTGGGTTAGAGTGAGACTCTGCCTCAAGAAACAAACAAACAACATCAAATTCTGTAGATCCCATCCCAACACATCAGCACTTCCCAAACTCTTCCACATGTGCCCCTGTGACCCCTCCTGTCACATCACTGTGGAGCTACAGCCCCTCTCAGCTGCAGACCCAGAATCTGGTCCTCCAGGCTGTGTCCCCGGGTCTAGGACCAGAGCTTTCTCTGTGCTTCCTGTCCTGACAGCTCTACCTGAAAGTCAGAGATATCCCTGGACTCTTAGTTATCGTCACCCCCAAGGGAGGTACTGTCAGGGGCTCTGGAGAGATCCCTGGGTGCAAGAATTAGGGGCCAAGGTGGTGTTGGTGGGTGGAGAACTGTCCAAGGTACCAGCTTGGGGGAGCATCCACTGGGCAGAGGGGGTGCCTGGAGCTACAAGACGAAACTGTTAGCTGGGGATACACTAAATTAATTGTTGGCTTGCCATGCCACGAGCTCCGGAGGAGCGTGTATGAGGGTGAGCCATGTATTTTTGTGTCCCTACAGTAGAGCATATCACTCGTCACCCAGGTGGCATTCCAACGTGTGATTGCTGAGTGCATAAGCAGTGTCTTATTTTTCTCATGGTTAGGAAGATTTGCTTGATCCTATGTCCCCATTTCTTGGCACCCCCACCTTCTCAGCAGTATGAGACGGGACTTTTGTCCACTGCCCCCTCACTGTCTTGTGAAGGTCCTGTCCACATGACTAAGGCTAATGTTCTGTGCGCTGACCTTTACCACAGCAGGATCGTTTGCTCCTGAGACCCCAACAGCTGGTGATGGACAGTCTAGGATCCACCTCAGCCTTCTTGGCTGACCACCCCCACCCCTGGTTCCATAGCCCCATCAGGCTGGGCCACCCTTCTCTTCTCCTCACTCCATTCGTGCTAGTGATCTCATGGCTTCAAATGTCGTCTGTATGCCAGCAGCTTCAAATTTACATCCCCAGCTGGGGCCTGTCTCCCACATCCCACATGCTCTGCCCGGCTTCTGACCTCGTATGGTCCTCTGCGTGTCTTTGAAAATACCTCACATTCAGCATGACCAAAGCCAAGTCCTTCCCTGGCACCTCCCTGGGTTACCACCAACTGAGGCAATGGCTCCTATTGTTCTTCCCGTGCTGGGCCAGGCCTCTGACCTATCTTCAGGGCTCTCATTTTCCATGTGTCCCTGAGCCATCCTTTAGGATTTCCTCTAGGCTCCACAATCAGAAGATACAGCACAACATGGCCCTCTGCCCTGTTTCCTCATGTGTTCCCAGCACTATCCTTACCCAGGCTCTGGCTGTGCCCCCAGGGGTGTCCCCAGGGGGTCTCCCCAGTGTTCCCAGGGCACTGATCCCCATCTTCCTGCTCGGTCTGGTGGCTATCTGGCTTATCTAATAGCCAGGATAACCGGATGCACTTCAGTGACAAGTCCCCAGTCATTGCTCAGGATCACAGAACTTTCTTCTGTCTCTCATTCCAAGTCCATCTCCAGCCAGGGGCACAGCTTGCCTTGTATCTGTCACATTGTCCCAAGCAGAGGGTTAGAGGGGCAGTAGGGCTCTGGAAGGTCTCTTATTGGTAAAGAATTTCCCTGACTTGACAGTGACTTACAGTTTAGCAGTCAGAAAAACCACAGTGGCAGTCTCAGAGCTCAGCGGGGACCCTCGCCAAGCCCAGGCCAGATGTTGGAGAATGGCTCCCACCTGTTCTCCTCTTAGCTTAGCCACACCTGCTCTGCCTCATGCTTTTCCATGCTGCTGACCACAGTGCCTCTCATGTGTTCTCAAGAAGGTGGCTCCTGAGGCACAGACCTCTGGGATTCCTTATTCCTGTATCCTGAGTGACTTAGTTCCTGAAGCAATGACTGCTCCTGCCAATGCTGGGGATGTCTGCAGGGCAANCAATGGACATGGCTTGGGAGACTCTGGTGCTGTTTCTTACAATGGGAGTTTGTCACCTCAATGTCCCTCTTTCTGCATCTCCCATGGGAGGCCCCAGGGAATAGCACTCAGCCAGACCACAGCAAATGTTCCCAGGGTCCTCACTCCTGCCCAGAGGGCCTGACAGTTCTGTAACTTGAGCTGTGATCCCCATGACAGATAGAGAGGACCTGGGGTCAAGTGGTCAAGTGGGTCTGGGCCTTCCCAGCTATCAGGCTCCCAGGGCCTACATATCAGCTTTTGGCTGCTGCGCGTGCTCCCTGCCCATCATTTTATGGGTGTGTCTTCTGTCCTGTGCTTTGTCCTGCAGGCTCTCTCATTGCATGGAGAAACTGACAAATCTCAGTGCTAGGTCAGTTTAGGAGAGTGGCCTGCTGCGTGGCTGCCTGGACATTTTGGTAGCTGTCTGAGCTGGTCAGCACCCTTTGACAGGCTGAGTATGGCTGTTGGGTTTTGGTCACTGCAATTACACCTTCCTGGAAATTCTTTCCTTGAGGAAGCTCTGTGTGGAGCTTGTTATGAAGCAAAATGAGCTGAAAATCTGGTTTAGGGAAAGGGCATAAGCTTCATGCCCTGTACTGTGATGGCACTGATACACACTCAAGGGTTGGTTCTGTGTCATGAACAGGTTGCCTCTAACTAAAGGAGGAGTGTCCCTAAGTGGCTAGAGATGAAGCTCCCATGCTGAGTGGGTTCCTGAGCCCTCTCAACCCAGGTTGGACCCAACTCCAAACTGTAGGTATTGGGGCTTGGTAGCTCCATGAGGGAGAAGCTCCCTCCAGCACTGTGGGATGTTGGCAGCATCTGGCCTCTGTCCACTGCCACCAGTAGCAGCCTCCTCTGTGTTTGCAACTGGTGCCACATATCCCTGAGAGCAGCTGTGCAGGCAAGTGAGAAGCCCGAGGCTTGNCCGTGGCTGAGTGTGCCAGATGGGTGTTGCTTCCAGAGCCTGACTAGGGCTCACAGCCTCCAGAGACTTCCAGGGCTAAAAGCAAACTAGAGAGAGACAGTCCTGAAGAGGCTATGAGAAGCATCTGGCCTCGTGTGTACCACAGAGCCAGGGTAAGGACCAGCTGTCCCGGGGTTTATACAGTGGCTGTATGAGACAGCCCCCTCCTTGCTGGCCTGTTTGCCAACTATGAGGCTTGCTTTGTTGGGGGAAGGGTTCTAGAGAACCGGGCTATTACTGAAGGTCTGTGGTTACCCTGGGTATGAGTGAGTGTGTAAAGTTACATGTATAAATAAAGGGTTTGCTTATTGTGCACGCATGAGAATGCATCCACAAGAGAGTTCATGTGGGGATGTTTGTGTGCATCGCTGGTGGTGTGAGTGTGAACGTTCGTAGTATGTACGTGTGTGCATGGAAACTGAGGCCAATCGTGTCTGCAAGGAGCCTTGGCTGGCAGGTTGTCCCAGGGTCTGCAGGCCAGGATTAGCCTGGGGCTCCCACTACCTTGACCCTCACATGTGTGGATACCTGATGCAGGGGCCTGTGCTGGATCCTGCTATCCACAGCGGTCTTTACATGGTGCATCTTTAAGAAGCAGCTGGAGCGTCAAGGCATTATGTCAGCTAGGACCTGAGACCTGAGCCAGAAGGTACTCTGTCCCAGAGCAGCCAGAGCCTTTTGGGTCTAAAGCGTGGCTCCTCCCCCAAGCTTGGGAGGGGAAGAGAGGCTGGTGAGAAGCCTGTGTGAGCCTCCCCTCAGGAGCTCTGCCTCCTGTTTTCCTTGCAGGCATTTGTGAGGCATGAGGGAGGTGGACACCCCCTAACACACATACACATATACCTCTTTAGGTTGCCAGAGGCAAGAAGATAGGCTGGTAATATGTGGGCACGTGCTCCGAGTCCACCAGCTCTACGAGCTGAGCTCCATGGCAGCAGTCATGGTCAGAGCTGGAGGGGGGATGGTCCCAGGTACCCAGAGAGACCCCAGGAGTGGCTTCTCTACATGCCTGTTCTTAGTAATGATGATTTTCGGTTCTGGCCCAATGGCTCTTCCAGAAGCCCGGGTTGGCAGTGCTGGATTACCTGGCCAGGTGAGAGGGCATTTTACTTTGTGTGAGTGATGAGGACCTCTGCTCATGGTGGAGCTCAGTCTTAGATGCCTGTAGAGGAGGGCAAATGGTCTATGGTGTAACAGTAACCTCAGGCTGGTGAGAGGATTTCTGGGAGGTCCAAGGCCTACTTCTGTCGGCAGTGGGTTAACATGGCACTGCCCATCCTCACCTGGGGGTCTGTTCCTCAGAGGCAGCAACAAATCTTGGCTTCACTTGGCACAGCTTAGCTATAGGCTTATTAAAGGCTGACAAGAGTGGTGTCTCATCCTCAGGATCCCTGGTCCCTGGAAGGCAGAGGCTGCCCCTTCACAAGAATGATACACATCTTAAGGCCCCATATGTGCAGTCTGGGAGTGGATACATCTTGGACTGATAGAGACCCGAGGGTTCAGCGGTTACTTGGAGCCAGGTGGGTCCTTCTAGGCTTTGGTCTTGTCTGTGGTGGTATCCAGTGGGCTCTCCTATGGTGTAATCTCAAGAAAAACTTCCCTAAAATGAACAAAGATTTCTCCGAATTACCCTTGTCATCCCCTAGAGAGCAGAACCTACTCCTCACAGACTGAGCTAATTGGAAAGTTCAGGAGTTCCTGTTAATTACACCTGCCGTCTAGCGGGCTCTGCTCTTGCTAGTGCAGTGGCTCTCAGCTGCCTTCCTGCTCTCCGGTGAGCTACAAATGAGTCAGCAGGAAGGAACTGAAAAGCATCCAGGTGAGGTGGATCAGGTGGAAGTTCCCTTCCTGGTCCATTGGTGTCTTGCCCATGCTGACTGCCTTGCGTGTCCTGAGTGGGTGGCATTTGGTGCTTGGTGTCCCTGGGTGAATATCTGAATGGGTATCTCTAGATTGATGAGCCTAGGTGTGATATCCTTCACAATTCCTTGTGTGTGGTGCCCCTGGGTATCTCTGGGTAAATGAATAGTTCTGGGTAAAGAGCTCAAGCCTTAGGCCCTCAGGGCAGCAAGTGCCTAATGCTTCAGGAAGCAGACAAGAGGGTTTCTCAGACAACATCCCAAGGACTTCTGGAGGCTTTTGGCTTCTGAAGGGCTTCTGATGGCCTCATCATAAGTGTCACTTCAGATGGTCCAGCCATGAGATCTGTCTTTCTGCTTTGAAATGACATCTCGTAGGAGCTGCATGAACTCCTACATGCCCTCAGTAAACAAATACTCTTTCAGGAATCACCTGAGACAAGATCTCATCTCTCTACCTAGTTGAGAAAGCCGTGAAGTCAGGGGCCAGGTTAAGTTTACTCAAGACTTCACTAAGCTGTGCACAGTAGGCGTCTGTGCACACTAGTCAACAGTCACTGCAGTTAACTAAGCTGGGCTGCAAAGAAAAAAGACATCTGACACCCAGGCATCCTGTGAGAGTTTGGCCATGTGAATATCATATGATATTCTTTAGGGTGTTCTTTAAGGTGTGCCATGGAACATGTAGTGTGTCCTGCTGTTACTAGAGGACCATACTGTGATCCTGATAATGCTTCTTCTTCTGTGGCACTGACAGAATTCTCAGAGGTAAAGACCTAGAAGCTCTGGTTTGGGGGACATCTGCGTTTCCTGATGACTATTCCTTCATGTGCTTATTGGTTTCTGTGATGGACTAAATGTTTGAGCCCCCCCCCATTCATATGTTGAAATTCTAGATCCTGAGATAATAGGTGTGGAATTTGGGAGGTCATATGGGTGGACCCCTCATGATGGAATTAGGGTTCTTATCTAGTATATGAGGGCACAGAAGAGGATGGGTATGACCCAAAATGTGGGCCTTCACCAGTCATGGAATCGTCTAGATTGGACATTGTGTTTCTGGACTCCAGACCATGGGAAAGAAGAAAAAATAACTGATTAAGCTACCCAGTCAAAGGTCATTTGTTAACAGCCTGGACTTAGAGTGTCACTTTGTGAAGTGTGTGTTCAAGTCTTTTGCATTCTGTGTGTGTGTGTGTGTGTGTGTGTGTGAGAGAGAGAGAGAGAGAGAGAGAGAGAGAGAGAGAGAGAGAGAGAATGAATGTTGAGTCATAGGATCTTCTTAAACTCATGTTCTATTTCCTGTCTCCCAGGCTGTTGCTCACTTTTCCATTCTTTTAGTATTATCTTTTGATGAACAATCTTTTTCAGTTAGTGGTGTCTTCATTTTTGTCTAAGAAATCTTTATTTGTCCTTTAATCAACTGTGGCACTTAGGTTCAAACTCCATTCCAAACACATGATGCAGAGCTGCACTCCCATCCCCTGAGGTCTAAGATGCATTTAGATATTATTTCTGTTCATAGAGTGCTAGTTGGGATGGATGTGCATAGAGGTTCATGTTTTCTGTGTGAATGTCCAATCTTTTTAGCTCTTCTCACAGAAAGATATTGCCGTTTCTTCTCTGGATTTCTTCTTACCTTTGGCAAAACTCAGCAAATAAGTGATTTTCTCTGTCCCCTCTTCTTGTCTTTCCTTGTGCTGGCAATACACTTGGCCATTTAACCTTACTGTAAGTCTTGAATGGTAGTAGCAGTATGTATCCTTCAGATTTGTTCATTTTTCCAAACTTATTTTTAAGTTATTTTATTTTATGGATACTAATGTTTTGCCTGCATGTATGTATGTGCACCACATGCATGCTGGGTGCCTGTGGAGGTCAGAAGAGAGCATCAAAGCCTTTGGAATTAGAGTTATAGACATTTGTGAGCTGCATGTGAGTGCTGGCACAGCTTCCCTGGACTGGCTCCTATCCTGGTGAGGCCAGCTCTGGAGTAAAGGGCATGTCCTACCTGGGGGTGACCAGATGTGGAAGAGGGGACCACAACTTCCTCAACCTGGCTATGCTAGGTCTGTCCAGCCCTGGGGAGGCCAGCAGTGGAGGAGGGGGAGACCACACTTGGTTCTTTGCAATAGCAACAAATGATCTTAACCACTGAGCCATCTCTCCAGACCTCAAACTTATTTTGACCATTCTAGGTCCTTAGTATTTCCATATAAATTTTGAATCAGTTTGTTTTGAATCCACATAAAACCTGCTGATGTTTTGATTGGGACTATATTAAATATACAAACCAATTTTAGGGAGACCAGAAGTCTTCCAATCCATCAGCATGGTATATCTCCCATCCATCCATCCATCCATCCATCCATCCATCCATCCATCCATCCATCCATCCATCCATTTTTGAGACAGGGCTAGAGTGAAACTCTCTCCATATATTTAGATTTTCTTGAATTTCTTTGACTAGTGGGTTGTATCTTCTGGTAATCATGTCATATACAATTCTCATTAAATTTGTCCCTAAGTGATTATGGTTATTTGATGTTATAAGTGACAGTTTTCATATGACTTCTTTGTTACCAATGTATGTGAATAGAGCTGATTTCTAAAAATCAGTTTTGTTGGAGTATAGTTTGTAAAAAGAAAATCTAAAATTGATCCATTCTAAGTACGGTTTGTTTTTTATTTTACTTTTTGAGGACAGGGTGTTTTTTTTATGTATCCTTGGCTAGCTTAGAACTTGCTATTAGGTCCAGCTGGCCCTGAGCTTATAGAACTCTGCCTGCTTCTGCCTCTTGAGTGCTGGCAGTAAGGGGGTGAGTGGACGCACTCAGCTTTCAGTGGGTTTTCTCAGAATCACATCACCATGAGATGATGGGTGCTCTCAGCGCCTGAAGACTCCTGTCACCTGTGAGCTTCCCTTGGACATTTTCTTTCCATTGGCCCAACATATGTGTAGCTCATTACTGTACATAGGAGCCAGAATTAACACAGAAGTTCACTAATTACCACCCCTGTGGTAAATAGTATTTCACAGATAATGGATCCGGCCACTGAGAAGCTGTGTTCAAGAAACTATCAGGACAACAATCTTTTTGTTTGTTTGTTTTCAAGATAGGGTTTCAACAGCTCCGGCTGTCCTGGAACTCTAGACCAGACTAGCCTTGAACTCACAGAGATTTGCCTATCTTTGCCTCTCAGAGTGCTGGGGTTAAAGGTGTGTACCACCAGCACACAGCCAACATTGCTTTTTTTAATGTTGGTTTTAGAAATAGGTACTTTCAACTGTGATGAAGGTGTGTGTGTGTGTGTGTGTGTGTGTGTGTGCGCGTGTTTACTTTGTTCTTTTCAATCCTTATATAGTTCACTCTTTTTGTACTCTGCTAAGAAATCTTTGCACAACTCTAGATTACAAAGACTTCTCTCCTGTTTCTTTTTTTTTAAAGATTTATTTATTTATATGTATACAGTATTCTCAATATTCTGTCTGCATGTGTGTCTGCAGACCAGAAGAGGGTGCCAGATCTTATTACAGATGGTTGTGAGCCACCATGTGGTTGCTGGCAATTGAACTCAGGACCTTTGGAAGAGCAGGAAGCACTCTTAACCTCTGAGCCATCTCTCTAGCCCCCTCTTCTGTTTCTTGTTAGTGTTTTATAGCCGTTAATTTTTGTTTGCATTTCATATAAGGTAAGGTCGAGTTTTTTTCCCTTCTCCTTTCTTCTTTTTCTCCCCCTTTGCAGTCTCACGTACATTTGGTCCAACACCATTTGTTGAAATGTTCTTGGAGCCTGGGGGGCGCAGTGCAGGATGCCATGTTGATGGTTGTCCTTTGTGGGGAGGCCCTAGGGAACTTGGCATGGCCGGCCTTCTGTTATCAGCTGAGAGTCTGAGACAAACAGATGAGAACTGGCTCCCGAAGGCTGACTGATGCTGTGCCCTCCTGGGCCATCTCTAAGCATCACTGTCATGGCCCTAGCCCTATGGTAAATGGGATTCCACAGATGAGTGGATCAGCGCGCTGAGAAGCTGTGTTCAAGAAACTATCACGACAAGCTGCATGATGGTGGCGCACACCTTTAATCCCAGCACTCAGGAGGCAGAGGCAGGCAGATCTCTGAGTTTGAGTACAGGACAACCAGGGCTCCACAGAGAAAGCCTGTCTCCAAAAAACCAAACCAAACCAAACCAAACCAAACCAAACCAAACCAAACAAACAAACAAAAAACCCAAAACAAAAATGGAAAAAATAACAAGGAATCAAACAAACAAACAAGAAGCTATCAGAATGAATGCCTGTTCAGAGGACAGTGTGCCTGACTGTTTCTGGCCCCCAGGGAAGGCCAGACCGGGCCCTCTGCTCCATAAGGAACATGGCTCAGGAGGGGCTGCGTGGTGTGTTATTTCTTTCTGGAGAGCAGCAGTGGGTGGCTCTGTGAGGCCGTGAGGGTGCTGCTAGATCGTCGGCACCTCTCAAGTTCTGCCTGAGTATTTTAAGCACAGCCCAGCTCTTGCTCAATGCAGTGACTGCCTGGAGTGTTATACAATTTAACACCTCTCCCCCACCCAGCACGTGTGTACCCCCAGACCTGCAGGATACAGATGGTGACTCTACTCTTGGGTTGCCTTAGTGGGAGACACTCCACATTGTACCGTGTATATAGGTGGCCTGTTGGGAGCTCATCTGACCACAGCCCTCACTGGAGAGTCAATTCCCATAGAGAAGCACTCTAGGGAGTGTGTTCATATCCTCTCCCTTTGCTGGCCCAGGTTTCTCTGGTAGGTCTGTGATGACCACTGAGTGGAACCCAGCTGATCACAGTGGTACTTTCTTCACTGGTGTTTCAGGGCTTCTGTGGATCCCTGAGTCAAAACCAAAGGTTCTTCAAGTGTTCTACAAAGTTCATGCTTTCACTTGATAGGAACAAACAGATCTGGGAATTTCCTGCTAGTGGGAGCAGCCTCTACCTGGCAGACATTTACTCCAGGTAAGAGTTTATTTTCTAACTGCAGAGCAAGTTCAAAACCAGCCTGGGCAAGTTGACAAGACCCTGTTTCAAAGCGATCCCACTACAGTCAGGAACAAGACAAGGCTGTCCACTCTCTCCATACCTATTCAACATGGTACTCAAAGTTCTAGCTAGAGCAATAAGACAATAAAAGGAGATCAAAGGGATACAACTTGGAAAAGAAGAAGTCAAACTTCCGCTATTTGCAGATAATATGATAGTATACATAAGGGACCCCCAAAAATTCTACAAGGAAATTCCTACAGCTGATAAACAGTTCCCGTAATGTGCTTGAATACAAGATCAACTAAAAAATATCAGTAGCCCTCCTATATATAAATGATAAAGATGCTGAAAAAGAAATCAGAGAAACATCACCATTTACAGTAACCACAAATAGCATAAAGTATCTTGGGGTAACACTAACCAAAGAAGTGAAAGACCTGTTTGACAAGAACTTTAAGTCTTTGAAGAAAGAAATTGTGGGAGATATCAGAAAATGGAAAGATCGCCCATGCTCTTGGATAGGTAGGATTAACATAGTAAAAACAGCAATCCTACCAAAAGCAATCTACAGATTCAGTGCAATTCCTATCAAAATCCCGGCATAATTCTTCACAGACTTTGGAAGAACAAGAACCTGTTTCAAAATGAGCTTACAGAAGAGGACTGGGGGTGTACCTCTGAGACAGAAAGTTGTCCAGCAGGTAGGAGGTCCTAGGTTCAACCCCCAAGCTCATCAGAAAACAAAACCACAACAATAACAAAAAAACCATAAAACACCCAGTTTCTGAAGATGGTGTTTTCCAAATTGAGTGTGTATATTTATTCTTAATTTTTTTTCTTAAAAACATCTGTAGTTGTTGGTTCAGGACTACAGTGACTGAGCTATATATAAATGGCTATTTTTCCCAGTGGGGAGGGATATAGGAAGGAAGGTAAGCTAGGGACAGTGGGGGCTGTTTCTGTACAAGGTCACCAGGCTCCTGTGTTGTTAGAGACACTCCTGGGAGACATAAGAGAGCCAGTAGGCTTTTCCCAGAGAACGTTTCCTCATGTTCCAGCTCAGACACGGACATAATAGAGGCGAGCAGATGAGAAGTAAGGCTCTCACTAACTGTACACACACATCCCATGCTTGTTTGTTCATGCGTGTGTCTTCACATGCATTCCTTTATGTGTCTTTTTATGTTTCTTCTCCTATGTTTTACACACAGGCATCTATGTACATGTGATTACTACAGAGAGCCTCTAGTGTACATGAAGAGAGGTACCCCATGAAACGTGTTTGAATTTCTATAAACACTTTGTTGTCACTGTGTGATTTTTCTAATCAATGGGTTTAAAACATAATAACATAAAATAATGAAAACATAAAACATAATATTTTATCAATTCTTTGAGAACTTAGCACATGGATACAGTTTATTTTGATAATATTCACCACCAGCTCCCATCTCTACCCCACCCCCACCCCAACTTCACATTCCTTAAAAACATAGATTTTTATTTTATTTTTACAATTCACAAGACCAATTTGTGCTGCCTGTATATTTGAGTGTAGGGCCTTCTGCTGGAGCATGGTCAACCTACCATGAGCCAAACTCCCAAAGAAATTGCCTCTTCTGCCTCCAGCACCTGTCAGCTGTCCATAGCTCCTCAGCTGTGGGTGGAGTCTGGGAAGCCCCTCCCCTTTCATGCCAGATCTTGTGCAGGTCTGTGCAACATACCCCATTCAGTCTCTCCTCACCCCTTTATATTTAGCTTTTCTTGTTTTTTTTTTATGTTATACTGTACACACAGTACATTTACACATACACATTATTGGCTTGATTCTACATATGAAAGAGAACATGTGTTCTGCCTGCGTGTATGTTTGTGAACCATGTACGTTCAGTGCTTGAGGAGGCCAGAAAAGTGTCTTGGATTCCCTGGAACTAGAATTATAGGTGATTGTGAGCTGCCCAGTGTGGGTGCTAGGAGCTAAATTCTGGTCCTCTGAAAGAGCAGTATATGCTCCTCATAACTGCGGAGCCATCTCTTAAGCCTAAATCTGGTGCAGGAGAATTATCTGTATTCTGTCAATCATGTATTTTAAGAAAACACTAATTGGCCAGGCAGGAAGTATAGGCGGGTCAACCAGACAGGAAGTA
>LOEQ01002216.1:306173-319450 GCA_001685075.1 Bramus lutescens | reverse complement strand
TGGAAGAGCAGGCAATGCTCTTAACCTCTGAGCCATCTCTCCAGCCCCAGAGAACGTTCTTCTTTTTCACCCCTTATAATACCTAATTTCCTTTGCTACCTAGCTGGTCTACCCCACTCAGCTTCCTCATGTAGGAAAAGAAAGGGCAGCTGTCACAGTCTTGAGCAGCTCTGAGGGCCACTCCTGGGTACTGTCTGTACCATGCTGGTGGCTTATTGCAGGGCAGAGTTGGGCTGCCTGACTCTTCATTGGTTCCTACCAAGGGAAGAGATTGTAGTACCAGGTAGCCCATGATCCTGGGCCATAAACACATTTCATAGAAGTCACAGGACTATAGTGAACTAGGCCTTTAGTCATTTGGGGTGGGAGATTTTCTTTCTTTTTTTTTCATGTTTTACCTATATATCTTTAATATATTTTAAGTTGACAATGTTTAAGGTATGATATGTTTGAGGCTCACATTTTTATACTAGAATATCTTATTTTTGTAATTTTATTTATGAAATTATAACAACAATATTTCTCCCTTCCTTTCTTTCCTCCAATCCCATCACGCAGTCTTCCCAAGTCTTCTTCAAATTAATAGCTCTTTTTTTCACTAATTGTTATTGGATGCATATAGGTATAGATATAGGTATATACATATATATCCCTAAACATAACCCATACAATTGAATAATGTTACTTGTATGTATATATGTTCTTTTTTTGTACTTCTACTAGAAGTGTTTATTTTTTCTTTTCTTTTTTTTATTAAAAATTTCCACCTCCTCCCCTCCTCCCATTTCTCTCCCCCTCCCCCCGAGATTTTCTTCGTGAGAGTTTTCCTGGGTTATGGACTATATGGCCAATTTGCCTTATAACCTGAAATCCTTTATGGTCACTTCAGAGAGTTTCACCTTCATGTTCAACTGTACTGTGGATGAGAGAGACTCTGTAGGAGGGTGCTGAGGTCAGGAGGCTCTCATAGGTGACCAGGAGAGGCAGTCTGTACCAAGAAAGGTTCCCAGCTTCAGATCCACTGGAAGCTGTGGGTAGCACCCCTCACCCCTGGCTTTTCTCTGTCCAGCACTTAACTTCCTGGGCCCGTCCTGGATTTGGATAGGACTCTCTGGGATGTGGAGAGCGAGCATAGCTGCCCCTCCAGGCCTGCGGGGGAGGCCTTCAGGCTGTGCATTGATTGTGTCACTGATAACAATAGCGTGACTCACAGGTGCAGCTTCTGGTCTATTTTTACTTTCCCAGGGACCATCTTCCCTCTGCCTTTCTTACAGGGGCATGCCTTTGTCTGCTTTAGCTTAGAACCTAGTGACTTAGCGCTTCCCCATTGCTTTCCTGTTAGGAGCACTGCTTCTATGCCCACTACAGTCCATGTGCTGAACCCAATGACAGACCTGAAGAGCCATGTGGAAGAGGGAAGGGGGGCTGACCCTGTCGCTTGTAGACAGCGTGTTTATTTGGAGGAGAGGCACATTCAAATAAGACCTGTAGATTTTGTTTAGGATTGTATGCAACTGTATACGAATCTCTGTTTTTTGGCTTTCTCTTGACTGTTTTTAGCTGACATATGGTCTTGATTGTCATCAGAATGATTGTCCCCTTCTGCCTCTTCCAGCCACCCTTGATTTGCTTGCCGCAACAGGACCAATGGGCAACAATCCTTACGTGATCCAAAGGTGCCTAGGACACATGTGTGCAGAAACACCTGCTCAGGCTGCTCAGTCAGAGCAGCCTGCAGCCGGCAGCCACGGGAAACCGGAGGGGGAAAAGCCAGTGCCGACTGTCATTCCTATGGTGTGTGTTTCTTAGCCAGCCAAGCCTCAGTATTGAAGGGGGCATACAGAATCGTAGTCAGTTGCTACCCTGGGAGAACACGTGTCTGGAAGTTCTCTAAGTTGTTGGCTTGGGATGCTGAGATACCCTGTCTTTTCCTGTTGGTTTGGTTTAGTGGTTGGGACCCCCGACGATGACTTGAACAGCACTCTCAATGACTCCCTGATACCTCACCTGGTGCCTCATCCTGGAGAAAATGGCTGCAGAGCTATAGGTACAAGAGAGGTGACCTGTCCCCATATAGCAATGACGGCTTCCAGCCACACTCTGCAAAATGAAAGCATTCCTCAAAGAATAAATATTTTAAAAACCCTTGATTTTGAAATATTTATCTGCCCTGGGAAGTCTGTACCCACACTCTTCAGTATGTTGTACGATGGAAGAGCATCTGGGGGCTTGGAGCTCTGAGCTGGGCCATTTTCTTGCATAGCAAATCTGGATTCAAGCAGGAGATGTGGACGTATAAGAAGGACCTGTAGGGGGCTGGAGAGATGGCTCAGCGGTTAAGAGCATTGCCTGCTCTTCCAAAGGTCCTGAGCTCAATTACCAGCAACCACATGGTGGCTCACAACCATCTGTAAATGAGGTCTGGTACCCTCTTCTGGCCTGCAGGCAAACACACAGACAGGATATTGTATACATAATAAATAAATAAATATATAAAAAAGAAGGACCTGTAGGGAATTGAACTAGTGTTTTCTTCTACCTACTGTCTTGATCATCCCTCACCTGGGCTTGCTCTTCGGCTCAGGGTCATCCTCAGAAACGTCCCTGTGGTGACCTTGTATAAACAGGCAGTCTGTACCCCGTTTCCTTGCATTGCCCCCCACTTATTTGTCTAGAGTGTTTTCTTCCACAGCAGAATTTTCTTTGTGTCTCCCCAACAAGGACAAGCCTGAAAAGAGTCGTCAGGGTTTTAGACTCTTCTTCTTGGTGCTGGGATGTGTAGCCTGAACCCTGGCTGCTATGGGAACCTAAAAGAAGCGGGAGGAGCTTGCATCTGGGGAATGGCAGCAGCGCTGGTTTCTGGGGTCTTTGGAAGTGAAACCAGCTAAGTTTGTTAGTAAATGGACAGCAAGTAGAACTGGCCCGGTCACTTTGATGGACAAAGATGCTGGCAATGAGACCGGTTTGGGGAAAGTCAGGAATCTTCATTTTGATTTTTTTTTCCATTCCAAGGGCCAATTACCGGGAGGGTGGGTCAACTTAATGAACCCAGTACCTTTTGTCTTGGCAGGGTTTTTTTCCCTGTACAGGCCACGTTAATTTCCAACTCTGGGGAACTCCCATGGGAGCCACACCTCTACATGTTTTTATGAATTGGTTATGGAATGAATGTGCCTATGAGGTTAGGAAGGTTGTGTACTGAAACCTGAAGCCACCTGGCACCTGCTTCTTCTCAGGGCTGCAGCCAGCAGAGTACTTGCCTGTCTCCCTCACCCACTGCAGAAGCTGGCAGGTGAGATCCTCATGTGCCCTCGGTGTAGGAGGAAACCAAGGAACCAAGGAGATGGGCACACTGCGGGCTCCTCCAGAGCTACTCCGGCCCATCGCAGGGAGCTGGGGGCTGCTGAGAGGCCACAGACAAGCCAATGTCTAAACCACAGCTCTCGCTGTGCATTCCCTGGCTCTATCCTGCCAGTTCTTCTCTAGGAGCCTGGAGTCTTTTCTGGTGTTTGTCTCTTTGTTTGGAGATAGGGTCTCGCTATGTATTGTGAGTGGCTGGCCTGAATGCAACGTGTAGACCAGGCTGGCCTTGAACTCAGAGACCTGCCTGCCTCTGCCTCCCAAGTGCTGGGGTTAAAAGCAGGTGCCATTATACCTAGCCTTCCTAGGAGTCTTCATTCCCACAAACCTGGATGGTAACTTTGACTGTGCAGATGTCTGAGCATGGAACGGGACAGCTGCTAGGAGACTCGCACATGCCTCTGAACTGTTATTTAATGTATTTTATTTCTCATCCTTTTTCTCCAGTAAAGGCTAAACTCAGAACATTATACCTGGGCTTTACAAAAGCTAGTTGTCTTGGCTGAGTTCCTATGTGAACTCACAGCTGTCGGGCTGATGCTTGACGCCCCCTGCATTGTGCTGGTGACTGAGGACATCCCAGTGAGCTTCCCTAACTTGTTTCTCAAGTGGTGTTGGGCTGGACTCTGGGTACCAATGGGGTTAGGATAGAGCCCAACAGATTCCATGCTACCATTCTGAAGGTGGGCATCTCATCAACTGTTGGGAATGGGCAAGGCTGCCCAACTTGGGTGCCTGAGTGTGTTAGGTTGCAGCTGTAGGAGACCAGGGACCTCTAGGTAACAGCAGCTGCATCTGAGTTCTGATTGGGAGGCAGAGGGACCCTGGCCCAAAGCTTACTGGCAGAGCCTATCTCCAGAAGCTGCAGTATGGCTGGCCCAGGCCTCTTCCCCTCCACCATCAAGATGCAGACCTTATTTTAAACCCTAAGGTCAGTACCTCACCTCTACTCCCAGCCTGTGCAGCTCCTGAACCTGACCCCAGATCCCTTCCCCCACCCCTGCTCATTTAGTTTTGGAATCTTACCTAACACCTCATCACCGGGCAGTACTAGCATGTTTGTCATGGATGAGCATAAACTGGAAGGTGTGGAAAGATTCTGGTGGTGGCTGCAGCATAGGGCACCCTCACCTCACTTTGTAGCACCAAGCAGAGCCGTGTCTATGGGACAGCCTAGGGCTTAAGGGAAGAGCAAGGTCCGTGTGAGCCTCTGCTGGATGGGGTCTGCATGGTCCCTCTTCACCCACCATGCTCTCCCCACTTTATCTTTTTAGTTTTGTCCTCGCCACGTGGCTAGGCTTGGACAACCAGGCTTCCTCTCCCGGTTGGTAGATGCAGTGGCTTATAGGAACCAGCAACCATGCTTTCCTGCTCATAAGAGGGGTGGAGGGGCTGGCTGCCACCCACCCTGCTGTGATTGCTTTCTCTCTGCAGTATGCAGTTTTCTCAAAAAACAAAATCCAAAACAAAAAATGACCAAGCAAGCTGAGGTCTTCAGCAGGTGGCCCCAAGCTAGGCAGCCCAGCCCTGGGTCAGTGGATCCCGGCCTGGTATGTGGTATCTGGTGCTGCACAGGCTTGGATGAGGTGACTAAGTTGTCCTCTGTGAAGAGTGGACCCATTCCCTACGGGCCTTCCCGACCTTGTTGCCAGTCCAGCTGCTGGCACCCTGTCCACTTCATCTTGCCCCCCAATCAACCCAGTTTCTACTTTTGCCTGTATTAATCAGCTTCCCGGTCTGGGGCAGCCGCCGAGTACCTGCCTTATACACCTAAGCTAGAATAGGAGTCCCACTTGGCCCCAAATCTCTGGTGGGGTGGGGGAGTGGTTATGAAGTGAATAACCCGTAGGCCTTACCTAAGAAAATGACAGTAAGAGAGACTAACCCCATGGGAAAGCTTCAGGCAGGGCACAGCAGTAAGTCTTGGAATCAGAATCCTCCACTGACAAAGGTTTGCTGCACCAGTAGAGGGTGCCTCCCTCACCAGGGCTGTGACAGCAAAGAGACACCATCAGTAGGACCCTGGTGACCCCTGGAAAGGACAACCAGCTGTGTTGTATGCTGTCCTGTGCTGCTCCCCATTGTTAATCAAGAGACCATTGCAATCCTGGGCTCGTCCAGCGAGCTCTGCCCAGGCCAATGCTCCCTCCTGTTGCTGGAGAACCCCAGAGCAGGGGCTGGGTGCTCCAACAGTTGAGAGGCCTGGGCTTCCTGTTGCACATCTTTTATGGGGTTTGATGTCAGGGGAGTTGCTGGGTTTGCAGCAGAGGAAGTCTGGAAGCCTGTGTTGGCTCATTAACCCCAGTCCTGCCAGTGATCATATACTTGTCTCCACTCCATAGCAATCCTGCAAGGAGGGTCTGAACCATCCTTTGTATACCTGGAGTTCACCCAGAGACACGATCAGCCCTCTTGAGGGGTTAAGTAGGCGATCTTTGATAGCCTGCAGCATTGCTAAGCAGGGGCAAACTTCTCAAGGGTGGGGCTTGTGCCTGGCACAGGGACTTTCCACCACCTTACCTGGTGTCTCTCTGCTTCATCCCACAGTGAACTTCGACCACTTCCAGATTCTGCGAGCCATTGGGAAGGGCAGCTTTGGCAAGGTAAGGAAGAACCTCTGGGTGGACCAGTGGAGTCTGGGGACGTGTGGGATCACAGAGCCCATGAAGTAGAGGCAATTAACCACAGAGCAGACTTGCTCCATCACTCCTCAAAGAAGCCAGTACTATCACTGGGGCAAAAAGCTCAGGACTGTCAAGGAAGAAGCAGGGGCTCTGGGTGTTTCTGGGGTTGTCAGCGCAACCTTCTGCCACCTTCTGGGCAGGGTCTCTGGGATCTTGACTCAGCTGAGAATAAGTGTCCTGGTTTAGCTCTGTAGAACCTTTGTCACCCTGTAATGTTCTGCATTCTAACACCCACCCACTCAGGATACTGTAGCCATCTTGCAGGCTGAGTGATTTCCTCAATAAGGGATGCACTGTGGCCTAGAATAAGGGGGAATCTTAGAGGGGCTGCATTGTGTAGCCAGCTCCCCAATCTGCTATGACATCCGATGGATCTGCCAACTGAAACAACAGCTCAGGTCACACTGGAGTCCAGAGGCCAGGCTATAACTATGTCTGTTTCTTGGTGCAAGGGGACAGAACTTAGTGTGGTGGCCCAGCCTGCTTTTTCTTAGACCAATCTTAAGCTCTTACCCCTCAAGCAGGTGGCTTGCTGAGCCTGTCTCCACTTGCCTTGTTCTTTCTTGGCCAGATCTAACTTCCTGATTGCTGCCTTGTGATAGCTACAGATTGGGGGTAATTATAACTCAAAGAGCCTTAACTAGGGCTCTGAAAAGGCTGGAATTAGCCCTCAGCTTCTGCAGCGTGGTGTGCTGTGGATGGACCCCTCCTGAACAGACATTTCTGTTCAGCTGTCCGGGTACCTCCCTCCCCTCCGGCCTTACAGCTGTCTGGGCACTGTGTCTATTTAGGCTCTGAAAGCCCTCTCTAAAGAGATTGTACAGCCACCAGAGTACAAAGCACAGGGTGATTGAGGGTGATTAATTGCCTCTACTTCATTGGATCACAAAGGATGGCTGTTCTGGTTGCTGGAGCCCGGGGTGAATGTAAGTCAAAGCAGATGAGCACTTTGCACAGGCTTGAAAACACCACAGGGAGGGTCCCTAACATCCCGGATCCCAGGGGTTCCTCTAGGCCTACTGCTTGGAGACGGTGAAGATGGTTAGCCTAACTGAGACCAATTGAAACCCCTCTGTGCTGATGTTGCGAGAGCTACAGAGGGTGCAGGCAGGAAGGACAGGTCGGGGGAGGTTGTGGAATAGCGGAGGATAGTGGCTGGAACTAGGTTCTGTAAAGTAGCTGATGGAGGTACTGGAACTGGGCTCAGGAAAGTAGCCAACGGGGTACTGGAACTGGGAGACATTCACAAACTAGATCTGGAAAGGGCTTGGTTGTCACATCCCAGGATGAAGACCACCATTAGTGGGCTAGCCTGGGGTCATTGGGAGCAGGAGTAGGTGCTGTTTTCTGGGACTCTTCCTATTTCTGTCCCCTATACTCCTTTGGGGGGCATTCTTGGTCCTCATGAAGGTATCCTGTCCTATGACAAGTTTGCAGAACCCCAAGATTATGGGTCCTCTGACCAAGACTTGGTTTTGAAAGTTGTTGGCCTGGAAACAGGTTGCTGTGGGGGCGGGGAGACAGGCACATTTTCTGAGCTGGTGGGTAGTACTGTTAGAACACTGATCCCAGTTAGCTGCCCAGTCAGGCCACCAGGAGTCTTAGGCTCAGTGTCAGAAGAAGACCTGTCACAGGTCGGGGTCTGTTCTTCCAGCTGCTCTCAATGGCCACAGTTGTAGACCCACCCAGGCAGGAAGGAGTGGGGACCGGGAAAGGAAGCTGGGATGTCTGGTAGACCCGAGGATATATCCACTTGTATGGTGTGGTTCAGAGGGTGAGTCACTTTTCTATAGGGGAGACAAAGCCAACTGAAGCCCCACCGAGTGCCTGGCGATAGCAGGGCATGTGCATCTGAGACCAGTGTTTCAAGTCAGATGTTCCTTTCACCAGTAGCTACTTCACCTGTTGGGGCTATGACTCTTGGAGATAGGCTATGCAAATTTGTTATAAAAGTCTTTGACTTTTTTCCCCAATCTTTAAAAAAAAAAACAACTGGTAAACTACATTTAGCATAATGTTTGTCACCTATCTATCCTGTTTTGGGCACACAGTCCCCAAACCGTTGTGGATCCCATGTTGTTGTGGGACTGACTTTGACTACTTTCATCTTGCAAAGATGAAGCTGTCTCCATTAAGTGATAACTCTCCCTTGCCCTTGTTCCGGGCCCTGGGCAACAGAGTTCTGCTTCTATCTATGGTTTTGAATACCAGGACACCTTGCCTTGGTTATTTCTAGCTTCTGTGACGGAAGCACCACATACTGGATGCTCGGGCAATAAATATCTCTCATAGTTATGGATGCCAGACGTCCAAAATGAAGGCAGATATGGTGTCTGGTGGGGACTGAGTTCCCAGCTGTGTCCTCACATGGTGGAAAGAGGTCAGTTTCCTGGGGTCCCGCCCCAGGGCGTGTCCTGTTCAGGAGTCCTCCCACCCTCGCAATCTGCTGCTATCATTTCATTGCTTAAGATTTCAATGTGCAAATCTGCGGGGACTCAAGCATTCAATAGAAGGTAGTGAGTGGAATTATGCAAAATCTGTCTTTTGTTTCTGGTCAGGTTCTTGTAGCAAAATATTCTCAAAGTGTGTCTGTGTTGTAGCATGTGTCAGAATCCCCTTCCTCAGAAGGTAGAGCGAGCCTACTGCTCCTGTGTCCAGTGCTTTCCTGCTGATGGACTCTTGGGTCGCTTCCATGGATGAACCCTTGTCGATCTCACTGTTTGTCATGAACATGAGTGCTCAACAGTCTCTGGGTGTTCCTGCTTTAAATTCTGTTGCTCAGGTGGAATTGCCGTATCACAGGACAGTCTTATTTATGAATTTAGAGGAACTGCCAAGTTTTTTCAGCAAAGGCTAAATCATGTTACCGTTCCATATCCTTTCCCGTACTTGTCAGGGTCAGGGTTTCTGGGTCATAGCCTTCCCAGTGAAAGCGAAAAGCTGTCTCCTTGTGTTTCCCTGATGGTGACAGACAGATCTGCTGATGAAATTTATGCCTCAGTAGGAGCCTGTGAGGGTAATGTCTAAACGTCTGGGACTCAAGCCTCTGCTGTGGAAGGGTTTGGGATCTCCTGACCTCCTGCTGGAGTGTTGAGGGTTGATTTTGTTGTATCGGGTTTGTTGAGCAGGAAGTCCCTGAAAGTTGTTCCTGGGAGAAGTAGCTGCTGGATTTTATGGAAACAAATCCTTGTTTCCATAAGGTGGAGTGAACTGGGACACACAGACAGTTGCTTGGGAATATCGCTTAAATCAGGAATACAAAAATTGAAAGATAAACATTGAATGACTGTCATGGCGGTGAAGATGAAAACTAAAAGGGACTGGTTGAAATGCCCATCGTCAGTTTGAGCCAGAATGAATGACCTTGGCCCTGACCACTCTCTGGACATTGGCTTTGCAAGGTACTTGTTCATCAAGCATGAACTGGGTGCTCAGGCTCACCCGCAGGTGGCATCAGGCTCTTAGCTCCCTGACATAGGGGTCAGAACTCCACACTCAATTCTTGTTTAACCAAAGCCCGAAGAAACATCCTGTGGGAATCCTGGACATCCCTGTAGGAAAGGTGCTGTTGCCGGTTAGATTTGCTCTTCTACCAGGCTTCCATCCATCCTGGAAATGACAGGCTGGCCTTGAAGAGCAGGAGATATAATCAAGTCCACCAGTTACTGAGAACTTGAAGAAGTCACATTTTGGAGCAGAAAGAGAGGAGGCTGGGGATGGGACAGTCTTCAACCACGGGAATAAAATCCTCAGGTGTGGGAATGGAATAAAGCCCCCCTTTTTGGTCCTTGGGGGCATCATGACAGCATGGCTACATTCAGAGAATGCCAGGAGGGAATGAGGCTTCAGATGGGATACTCTCCTGTCCCCAGCGGTGCCTCTTTCAGAGCTGTGGGCCATTCAGACTCCTCCTATGAGTAGGTGGTCTGTGCACCTCTTTCCCAGGGGTCTAGGACCTCTGAAGGAGGCAATATAGCACTTAGGGTTCCTCCCTGACCCCATCTTCTCAACGGACTGATGCCTAGGGAGTCATGTGGCCCTAACTAATTCTGAGACATACCATCCAGGTGAGAATAATCAGGACTCTGAGAAAATACACCTGTTTCCCTGTTGGTACGGATGCTTGTCCTGCCCTTCAACTATAATGCCTTACCTTTCCCCTCATGCCCTCTCGCTTGTCACTCATTCTGACTAAAACTTTTAACATCCTCTCAGGTTGGGAGAGGGCTGTATCTGAGAAGCTCACCCTCCCCAAACTTTTCTTGTTTTAATTCCAGAAAACTGGATTCCATCCCCAGCTACCAGTATCACTGGAACATTCTGGAGAGAGAGAGAGAGAGAGAGAGAGAGAGAGAGAGAGCTGACCACAGAGGAATAAAGAGCTGTATTTCTTAGCTTTTAATTTCTTTTGTATAATGGCATCATGGCAAACAAAAATGAGTACTCCAAAATGTCAGATCTGAGAAGCAGTGTTCCCTCAGAGAGTACATGGCATATCTGGGAGCACCCAGAGACCCTGTTGGTATAAGTGAGCTGCATTGGCTTGTGATTAAGCCTTTCTGGGGGGCAGGTCTGCCTCTAGGCCCTCTGTAAGGGGGCAGGCCTTCCTGGACAAGGGAAGACTGATGGGGGGTGGGCTAGAAGGTGTGTCTTGAGCAGACCTGGGGCGTTCTTAGAAAACTTTTCCTGCTCTTGTTCACTTTCTGTCCTTTATCTCACAAGATTCAGTACCACAAAGTCATAGGCTTGGGGCTGTCACCCGAACCCTTCCTTCCCGTGCCCCATATTTTGTTGTTTGTTACATGTGTGTTGTTTGTTACATGTGTGTTACATGTGTGCTACTCTGTTCTGTACGGTGTTTGGTTCTTGTAGTAAGCAGTTCATTTTTCCATTTGGAAACTTGGTTGGTCTGTGCATCCTAGTGTAGATTCTTCCCATCAGCTTTCTCCCTGCAACGACTCCCCAGGAGTGAAGGGAATGGCTGCTTCCTTGAGCTCCATTATGGCTGGGCAGAGACTAGACAGGCTTGAATACAGGACTTGTACCCCCATCTGGTTACAAGTGGTGGTGACCTTGCAGCCTGTGAGCTTTTCTTGCTGGGAAGACAGGACCTGGTTCCAGCTTCCAGTAGGTGTGGGGATTTTCAGAGGTGAATTTCCTGTGATCTGCCAACTAGCTCAAGGCTGAATGTTAATGCCAGTGCTATCAAGGTGGCAGTCTTGACTATCCTCTGAGAACTGTTATCAGTAAGTGGAAGATCAAGGGAGCCCTAGGAAGGACCCAAGGAGATGCCTGACTCCTGAGTCTGGATGTGCTGCAGGAGCCCTAGTCCAGATGGGGTTTTAGTACCTTGATTGGCTTTGGAAGAGCAGGCATAGTTTGCTGTTTCGGCAGGAATGTTCCTCCTGCATAGGGCCTTATGGGCCATTTCCAATTGAATGCATCTCTCCATCCATCTTTCTCTCTAACCTCCCTACTGCCCTGGTCACTCTATGTTCTGTAAACCCTCTTTCTTTCTTTATGTCCCCAGGCTAAGGCCAGTCCCAGCTCAACACAGAAGCTCCAGGGTGCCTGGACACAGTGATTTCTGGGGAGGGAAACCTGGCCTCTTTCTTCCTTACTACAGTATTGGCATGAAGTCTCACTCCTAAAGAGCTGGCCCTAACATTGTGGCTCAGAGCTCTCTCAGAAGGACGGATGGAGCCATTCTATGGGTAAAGAGGGAGCGCGTACCAGTAGGAAGGCTTGGGCCCAAATTCACAGACAAATTCTGTGTTCTTAAGCTTATGGGTAAAGAACTAAGAGAGTTAGGTGCAAAATGCCTACCCCAACCACTCCAGGAGTTCTGCCCCTTACTGAGTCACCAAATCCTCAGATGGATCCAGAAGAGACTTTAGCCAGAGTAAGCTCATCTTCAGATGTGGATAAGCAGTTTGGGGGCTTTTGCTGGCGTGAGGCTGGGTCAAGGCCTCCCTTGTCCTTCCCTGATGGACCTGTTTATGTGGCCCCCATCGATGACACCTTGCCTTTGTCCAGCATCTCAGAGGCAAAACAAGCACTGTGGTTGCCATGGCAACCTCTCTTCAGCAGCTGCATCCTGCCAGGAGTATTGTGGGACATCACTTGGCCTATGGTTCACTGAGTCTGTCTGTGGAGAATCTGGTTCTAAGATGCTCCACACAGCAGTGGGGAGTCAGTCATAGCCGCAGAGAACTCAGAGGATGTCTGACTTCTGGGATGTGACCCAGTTGTTAATGCTGAATCATGCATTCTAGATCATCCCCGGGGCTGCTGGAGCCAGTTATGCCTACAGCCCTTATAGACCACCCAAGACACCAAGATGAGAAGGTCATTGGGAGGCAGCCTATGTCAGCTTTGTTGGGCAGATAATACCATCTACCCTCTGTGTTCACAGCCAGTGGATTCTGATATCAGCAGGATGGAGGGCAGTGTGCTGGCAGCAGCTTACCTTTGATGCTGATGCCAGTGTCACGTGACTTCCTTTCCTTTCACCTTAGCCCCACCCTTTCCTCTTAAGACATTCAGGGCCTGAATCCTGAATTCTAGGGGTTAGCATCTCAACTCTTTGTGCTGTGGGTGTCAGGGTCAGCCATTGCTTTATGGCCCATCATGGGCCTGGCTGAAACAAGGTAGGTAGCATCTATGGCGAGCATTGCTAATGTAAGCTCGAGGTGTGGCCATAAGAGTTAGCAATGTCAGTAACAGCTACAGAAGTCTCTGCCTGCTGCCTGGTGCTCCTGGCCCTGAGCATAGCTGCTGTGCTCCTTGCGTGTGTCTGAGCCTCGTTTCCCCAGCCTGTGGTCCTATAGCACACAGGCTCTGGCTAACACACTGGCCTGGTCTGCTCTCACAGATGTCCTGAGGAGTCTACCCCACTGGCAGAGGTTGATGAGACCTTCTAGGGCCAAGCCCATTTAGTGGGCTATCTCATTTGTCAGGGAGTATGCCCCGGAGACCTCAAAACAGTGGCATCTGTTGACTGTGTTGGTTGTGACCTAAGATGGTTTGAAACCAACTCTTGCTTGTGCTTTCGCTGATGCCGTTGATTGAAAGAGAGGGCAGAAAACATACTCGCGCTACTGGAGGAGGAGAGAGGTGAGAGCAGCTCTTCCAGTAGGACCTGGTGTCCTCTTAGGGCGCCACAGCAGCAGATGGACTTGGGAGGCCTGTAGAGACCCTCAGCGTGGACAGTAGTCAGGTCTCAGTGAGTTC
>LOEQ01002216.1:290514-306145 GCA_001685075.1 Bramus lutescens | reverse complement strand
GGATGCCAGGCCCAGCCATTGTTGGCTCTTGCCCTCATTTTCCCACCTCAGAGTTCTGTCACTCAGGCCCAGATGGATACTCTGAGATTTAAATTTTGAGTGAACTGTGAACTCTTCTGCCTCAGACCTTTATTGGGAAGTGATCTTGGCACATTCAATCTGACAAACGTCCTTTGAACTTCTTTTCTGTGGGCCTCTAGGCGCAGACCCTTCTAGAATCCATCTGGGCCCTGTCCTCACTCCAGGAGTCTCCCTGTGCCCTCCCATACTAAGGCTGGCCCCACCAGTGGCCTTTCTCCATGAAAGCCAGGGCTGCTGGCCGCAGTGGCTTTGAAGAGGGGAAAATACTAAGGATCAAACAGGACTCCATCCCTTCCAGGATTGGAGGTGAAACCCACAGGAGTTCTGAGCATAGCTACAGGGGGATTCCTCAAAGGTCAGGAGTCGAAGTTAGCACCAGCCACAAGAAGCTGACCAAGGAGAGGAGTTGTAGTAAGACAAGCAGTGGGCTGTGTCCTGCCACCCGACTAGCTTATACCCCGAAATAACAACATACAAATTGTATTCATTTAAACACTGCCTGGTCTATTATTTCTAACTTCTTATTGGCTAACTCTTACATATTCGTTTAAAACATCTCCATTAATGTGTATTGCCACTTGATTGTGGCTTACCTGCATGAGTCTAACCAGTGTCCATCTCAGAGAGGAGAGCTATGGCATCTGCCACACTGCCCTTCTTCCTCCCAGAATTCTGTTCTGTCTACTCCACCCACCTAAGGGCTGCCCTATCAAAAGGCCAAGGCAGCTTCTTTATTCAACCAATGAAATCAACAACACAAATACAGAAGAACCTTCTACACCAAGGGGCTTCCTCCCTAACTAGATCAGAAGATGTGTTTTTCTGAGAGCAGTTATAGAGAGTCTCGGCTGAGGGTACCACCAGGGCTGTGGCAACCCAGGATTGTCACAGGAGCTCTGGGTACTATGGGTACCGAGGGTGCCATGGGGACTGTGAAGTCTGGGAATGCTGTGGCATCAGCAGCCTGTTGCCAGTCCCTCTTCTAACAGCTCCATTCTGGGCTTGCCTCTGCTGTCGCTCCAGGACAAAGAAAGCCTCCCGGCCACTGCCCCACGGAGCCAACATGCAGCAGAACATTTATCACACGCTCCTAAGTGGGCCAAAACACGATGTGAATGTGCCAGGCTTGCCTCTCAGGGTCACCGAAGCAGTGCTGGTACCTTAAAAATAGCCGTTTCCCTCGCGATGGGCTCAGGCGGAGAGCTCTTGCTTTCTTCCCTGCTTAAGTGTGTGGAGGCCATTATCATCCCCCTGCTATACCTGATCCTTGAGTAGCCTTGACTTGGGAGGACCAAATAGGGGTGTTCAACTGAGGGTGACCCTGCTGACTGTCAAGCAGGGTGGTTGCCCTCTTCTTGTTGGGCCTGGAGGAGCTCCTCTTGTTGGTAAAGCTCATGGGGCTGGCAAGCACAGCTTTTCAGGATACACGTCATGCGCTGAGGTTCACAGGAGGCTGTGGGTGCCTTACATGAGGTCTAGGCTGCTCACCATGTACCTCATTTCCTTCTCTGCCTGGGCACTCCAGAGGCCCATCTCTGCTCTGAGACAGCTGATTCAGCGGCCTCTGTGTGCTGCTCCCTTTTGGGAGTCTCATGCCTTGTGAAAATTCACAAATTTCTAGGGCTGAGACAGTGGAGCAGGAGGAGGCCTATCCTCATCTCCTCCTAACCAGGCCTCTGTGCTAATGCTGACTGTACCTCTCCGTTGATGACTATGAACAGCAGCTTTGGGTCTATCCTGACCGCCCCTGTGGAAACCAGCCCTCTCCCTTGACTCTCTTATGCATTCAGCTGAATTACAGAGAGCAGCCCATCCCTTCCCTCTGTGCTTCAGCTGCTGTCTCCACAATACAAGGATACTTTTAAAACGTACCGACAGAACTTTTTCATGCCAAACTAGTCAAGTGTGGTCCTATGAGCACTGGTCAGGATCAGCGTTCTCCTGATGACCTCATGACTGTTGTTATTACTACTTCTCTGAACCAGGTTGACAGTACCTCTGTATGAGAGTGGTTTGTTCTCCTTGCTCAGTATCTGCCCCTTCTTACCCTGCTGTGTAGTCTTTTTGAGGCCCAGGTTGCTCTGTACTGAGAGACCCTGTCTGTGAGCCCTCTCCATCTCTAGATGTCTTTATCAGATCATCTGTAACTGAAGGCAAGGCGCTGTCACCAGAGAGCCTTGCTCCTGCCTGAGACGTGTGTGCAGCTGACCTTGGCAGCCATTGCCTTTGAGTGCTGACCGCTTATATATTACAGCCTAGTATGAATTGGATTACATTCCTTCTGGACATGCCTGTGTAGAATCCATTTTAAATCTGCCTCCCACATCTAGAGGAGGTCTTTACTCTTTGGCTGGTGGTCTTGCTGTCAGTCGGGCCTCTTGTTTCTGTCTTAGGTCACTTCTCTGACTTGAGCTCTCCTGCCTCCATTACTGCCTGGTAAGGACCATGTGACATCAGATGCCTTTGGTCCAGGATGCTGTCCTTCTCTCAAGATCAGCATCATAGCTGCAAAGTCCCTTTCCCATGCACATATTCACAGGTCCCAGGATTAGGTTCCGTGCACCTCTGGAGGCCATCATTCTGCTAGCCATTTATGTCATGGTTTGTCGTTAAGTCTGAAGGTGTGCCAACAAGCCCCACTGTCCTTCTGCCTCATGCATTAGCCATGCCTGTGTGCTTCTGCAGTGGGGCTTTGGGCTAGTTCCTAGAAGTGGAGTACGTGGGCTGGAGGGTGGTGCACACACGACTTGTGCTGAAATTGCCAACTCTCCCTGCATAGGGGTGGCACCGTTGTTGTTCACAGGGTGCCTGCCATAGGGCATGTTGCCAGATGCTTGGATTTTTGCCAGCCTGACAGACAAGGCGCAGCAGCTCACTTAGCTTTGCCTTGCATTTCTCTTATGGTAGGCTAATTTGCCTATTTTTTTTCACTTTCCTCTTTAGTTGGTATTTCTGTTTGTTACTGGAGCTCGATATATATATTTAATAGGAATGCCAACATGCTTTCTCAGTTTACTTGTCTTTCAAGTTCATTTATACATTATATCTCTTTCCATACACAGTGTTTTTCTTTTAGGCAACTATTTTTATTTATTTATTTTTTTAATCAATAATTTTCTAAATTTCTTTTGGATTCAGAGCCTAATTTGTCCCTACTTCTATTTAGAGACATCTTCATATTTTCTTCTCTTGCTTCTAGGTTTTATGTGTCAGATTAAAACTCATAACCTGGAGTTAATTATTCTGACTTGTCATGTCAGGCATGGATCAAATTTTCATACAACTTAGTTGACCCCAACATCACTTATTAAAAAGTCAATTTTTTTTTTACTTAAATTTGAGCAGCCACCTGTCATGGCATAAGAAGTATCCTTGTGCAGCTTGGTGTGATTCTTGATTTTCCCTTCTGTCCCACTGGCCTGCTGTCTCTCCATGTATCGGTGCCACACTTATGAGGTAACCACTTGGTGTGTAAGAGAGTGTTTCCAGAATTTTAACTCGGGAAGAAAACCCATCCTCAACGGGCCCAGCACCATGCCATGAGCTGGAGACCCAGACTGAATGAAAGGGGAAGAAAATGAGATAAATCCGAGCACCAGCATGTGTTGCTGCTTCACGATCCTGTGGGATATGGGGAGTCCCCGCCTCAGGTTTCTGCTGACCTGAACTCTGTCATGCCTCCTGTACCCTTTCTCACCGTGGTGAA
This sequence comes from Bramus lutescens, assembly GCA_001685075.1. Lineage (NCBI taxonomy): Eukaryota > Metazoa > Chordata > Mammalia > Rodentia > Cricetidae > Bramus > Bramus lutescens. The sequence goes on along the minus strand of LOEQ01002216.1, from coordinate 302,358 downwards.
CTGTGCCTTATTAAACTGTGAGCCAAAATAAATCTTCTGAGGAGCGCTGACCTCTCAGAGATCAAGATCACAACCTCTTGGGAGAAGCAGGAGACTAATGTGGTCTCTTGCTCTGGCTCTGTCATGGACTCTTGTGAGTCATCTGAGCACCCTTTTCTGACCTGTCTAGCCCTTGCCCTTCTGTGCTTCTGCAGGGGTTGCTTGGCTCTCTTCAGGGACATTGTTCTCTTTGTGCCTTACCCAGATACCCCTGCCAATGTCTGGCAGCCACCTTCTCCGGGATCCATCCTATGATTTTTGTTCTGCTGGCATTGGCAACCAACAGAATCCTTGGGAAGGCAGGATCCTTACCTGGTCCCCTGTGGTCCAGTCTGCCTTCCCTGGGCTTTTCTGCTCCCAGGAGGTGCGTTCATTATAGTGTTCCAAGGCTTTAAGTACCTGTTGTCAGCCCTTTGCTTTCTGGGGAACAAAAATGACTTGGAAAGAAAAAGAGCTTGGGGTGAATCACTTAAATCTGCAAGATGCGTAAACAGTGTTCAATTAGAATGGCACTTACACCGCCATTAGTCACCAGCTTATTCCAGGCTGAGCAGCGGCATTTTGCAGGGCTCGCTCCTCTGAGATCTGATCTCACTTCCTCTTTGTCTGGTGTAAGTGGATTACTGAGGAAGTGGCCCAGAAAGCCCAGACCAATTTCCTTTGAGGAAACAATCAGTGGGGTCTGCAGCAAAGGCTTAGCTAGAAGAGGCCCTGAGTCTCCTTTCATCTTCTGGAACATTGCTTTGCGGGACCGCCACACCTGCAGTCTCTCTAAATCAGGGCAGCATAAAACTCCTCCGTGGAGTCTCTCTGTAGGGCCTGGCTCCAGCAGAGCCAGGCTTTTCTAGCTAGACTTAAACCTCCTCCTCAGCTGCCTTCACCAAAGGACACTTAGATGCAATTAATGAAGCCCATTCTAAGGGCAAAACTCTGCACCGTTCCTAGCAGCTTTAAGTGTGTTCCTAGTCCAGAGCTCTGTGGCCAGCCCTACTCAGCATGACATGGGCAGGCCAGCCTGTGTGGAAAGACAGTGAAGGTTTGGATTGCTGAAGGGAAGAGGGACTAGGGGCAAGATCAGCAGATAGGAAAGAGAGGGAAGGTGCCCCCAGGTGAGGGTGCACTACAATTTTAGGACAAAGTCTTAGCTCCCCAGGGAGCTGGTGTATCCATGATAGGTATGCTTGGGATGAGCATGCAGTCTGACTCCTTGGGACTGAAGCAAATTCCCACCACATGCCAGCTCCAGACAGCCCCAGCTCATACCCTCTCTGGAGATGACTGACTCTTCCTGCAGGTAAGGGAGAAAGACCCTTGGCCTCTCCCGGCTCCTGGAAGCCATCAAAGTCTCCATGATCTTTAGCAGTGTGTCCACACCTATCCCATCTCCACGTGGCCTTATCCTTAATCCTCTACCTCTTTTTTTTTTGTGAGGATATCTGCCGTTGATTTAGGGCTAACCCCCACCCATGACCTGCAGACTCTCAGCTTGGCCATGTTTTCAGAGACCATAGCCGAACTAGCCTTAGACCTCAGAATTAAGAGCCCAAAGACCCAGGGAAATCACATCAGCATGTTGCTCCCTTTGCTTCTCCATGGCTCTGCAGCTAGTAGCAGCTCCTGGTGGCTCCTGTTGGGGCCAGTAGTGTGAAAATTAGAGAGAGACTATCTCCCTGGCAGTAGCTGAGGGGTTTCTACGCTGAGTGAGAGAAAATGTTTTCCCCAGGGATCCTGCAGACAGGGCCTGTGGTGTGTATGTGTGTGTCTATGACTGACCCTACATGGGGGGGGGTATGTAGGCAGCTTTCATAGGCGAGGCACAAAAGGAACAGAATAACCTAGGGCTCTGGACCTGCTAGGCAAAGACTTCTCCCGCCCCCAAAAGGTAGGCTCTCCTTGGGTAATTTCCTAGCCTGCCCACTTCTATCTTGGAAGTAATTGGCATTCTCTGCCACCTGCGTTCTCTTGTCTCCTGTATTTGGGGGAGACAAGAAGCCCCCATGTCCATGCTCTGACTGGCCTGGGCTCGGATTGGCAGGCCCATAATTCTGCTCACTGGGAGCAGAATGAAGCATTACTCAGAGCAGGGCCTGGAGCCAGGACCAGGTAGGTTGGGTGGCCTGCTGTGACTGACACTTATTTTCATTCTGAAATTTTCAGTAGGCTTTCAAAATAATAATTTGAAAAAGGATTGTAGCTAGCTGGGGGTGGGGGGGTGGAGACAGGAATCTGCAGCTCAGCACTTGGCCACCTGTGCTTTCTCCAGTCGTTCTGACACTGTGGTCTGCCAACCTGCTGTTGGTTCAGTCGTGGAGTAGGCGTGGCCTCTCATACCTTCAGGAGCCCTCTGTCCTCACACTTGATGTCCCGGTAGTCCCCCCTACAAAGGCTCTTCCTGTCATGTTCATGGAGTAGGGCAAAGTGATCTGTGTCACCCACTTTCTGGAGAGGACCCGCTTAGGACCTGTGGTGAGTGACTGGGTAACATTCTCCAGCACCCACTGTCCCACACAAGCTGTCCCTCACATCCCATCAAAAGGGCTTTCTGCCAGCCTATGCCAAGCATTCTGCTACTGCCCTGTCTGCTGTATGCCTGCCTGCCATAACCTTGGAAAAGAGAGAAGAGGTGGGGGAAGAGTGAGTCTCAGAGGGAGGACTCCGGGGACATTGTTGAACTAGCCTCAGACCCAGACAGGTGCCTCCAGGGGCCACATGGCTGACCTTTGCAGGTTTCTCTGTGATCACAGAACAACCCCTAAAGCTCTCCAGAATGGTCCAGGATGGGTCTCACGTACATGAGAAGGTGACAGAGTGCATATAGACACCCAAAAATGTCTTGGTGCAGGAGCTTTGGGGGCAGCTGAGGCAGGGAGGAACACATGGGGCTTAGAGAAAGGAGCACATGACTTTTGCTTCTTTCCTCCAGGGAGTGAGGTGGGCATTCATCTACAGCCGATCTCATGACCAGAAAGCTGAGGCCGGGATGTCTAGGCCAGAGGGCCATGTCTAAGGCTGTCTAAGAGGTCTAGCCTGGCCTAGGAGTCTTAATTAATAGAAAATTCTGCAAAGTATCTCTCCCCATACTGCAAAGGACTGAGGTGACAAATAATCTTTCAGCCCTTGCATCTGTGCCCGAAGGCCATGCCTCCTGCAGGGACTGCTGTCACCAGTAGAGAAACAAAAGACCGGAGGGCAAGGTTCCTGGGTCTCCTTGGTGGTTGCTGATGCCTGGAATGTCTGAGTCACAACCTTCTTTTAAAGACATCTTAAACCAGAAATGTCATAAGCTCCTCTAACAGGTGCCATCCCCAAATGGGACTTCCTGTTGCCCAGGAGACAGTGGGTGCTGCTGACCTGACCCATGTGCCAATGGGGAGCAGCCCCATGATAGCGCAAAGCCTGTTGCCCAAGGTCCTGCCTGCAGCTTCCCTTCAGGACATTTGGATATTCTCACAAGAGGAGGATCCAGCTGCCTTTTCAGCAGGCTCAGAAGGCCTGAGAGAGCATTTGCAGAGCAAGTGTGAACAAGAGGATGATTCGGCTCTCAGTGCCGCTGGGCTTATTCAGACACATAACTGCCCAGTAGCCATGATTTTCACCTTCTCCTTTGCATTAGTCTGATTTCTGGGTGACTGACTTAGTTTGACAGTCCATGGAACACTCACGGGGCACAGACAGGTAAGTTAAACTTGGCTGTTGAGGCCCCTTTGGGAGATTCTGGATTTATATTCTTATATGTCCTGGGCAGCCAGCTAGTGAACGCTATGGTTTTTTGGAAACAATCTTTGAGTTCTTCCCCCCTCTCCCACCTGTGTATGTGGGCCTATCTGTCTTTTCCCCCTTTTTTCTTTTTCCCTTCTGTTTTAGTTAGGGTTTCACTGCTGTAAAGAGACACCATGAGCATGACAACTTTTTTTTCTAAGAACTTTATTGTAAAGAATTTACAAATAAGAAAAAAAATCATACATCAAAATTAGCCAGACCCAAAGTCTATGCATTTTAGCAAACACCTGTGGAGCTGGGACAGGCACTCTGAAGCTGTGCAGCTTAACATCAGATCTTACGCTCTAACTAGCCATTATATATAGTTTATTGATTTTTACTGAGCTCTACATTTTTCTCTGCTCCCCTCCATGCCTCTCTCCTCCTCTTCAACCATCTCCCAAGGTCCAAGCATGGCAACTCTTATGAAGGAAAATATCAGTCCATTATCATCATGGTGGGAAGCCTAATGGCACACAGGCAGACATGATGCTGGCAAGGTAGCTAGGGAGGTAGTTTTACATCTGGATCTGCAGGCAGCAGGAAGAGCAATTAAGCCACTGGGCCTGGCTTGAGCTTCTGAAACCTTTAAAGCCCACCCCGCTGTGACACATTTACTCCAACAAGGCCACACCTCCAATAATGCCACTCCTTATGAGTCTATGTGGGTCATTTTTATGCAAGCCACCACATCTTCCTTCCTCTTTTCTTTCTTGTGTTTTAGAGGGTCTTATATGACCTAGGTTAGCCTTGAACTCACTATGTAGCCAAGGTTGGCCTTGAACTGCCTTCATCTCCTCATTGCTGAGTTTACAGGAATGTGCTACCACATCTAGTTTTATGGAATGTTGGGGGTTGGACCAGGGCTTTGTACATGTTAGACAACTGCTCTATCAACTGAGTTCAGCCCCACTTGGCTTTGAAATTTTTATTAATGAAAGATTTGGGAAGGATCTTTACCCAAACCCACCTCAGAGATAAGACCCTTCTCTGAATGTCCTCTATGAGCCCTGCATCCCTTACCTGCTCTGATAGGCCTTTTCCTCAAAGGCAATGCTGAGGTAGGGGTGCAGGGGTGATTGTACCCCTTGGAGGTAGAAGCTGATGCATATTCAGGGTGAGCTCCTATCCCTGGGCCAGAGTCTTCTTGGGGCATCAGCCCCTGCAGAGAAAGTTTCCAGAAGAGTTTCACAAGGATCTTTGTAGCCTGCACGGGGACCTGGCTGTGTTTGTGCTGCTGGTGAGTTTTTGCTGAGGTGGATGGGCTCCTGGAGGCAGTCAGATGTTCCCTCCATACCATGTTGGCATCATGTCTCAGACTTAGCTCCCTTGGGCTTACGATGCCTGTGGGCAAGGTGTTATGTATGCAGTGTTGCCTTGGAAACTGCAGCTGTGGATACACAGAGGGTGTGTCTCTGGATGGTGGGAGGATATGCAGGGCTCAGGACTAAGAGAAGTTGTTCAGCCATTTCATCCACAGACCCTTCATCCAAGACCAGAGTGCCAGACAGCTCTACTGCCATTGCTGTAAGGCAGGGTTCACAGAAGCGCCACCGGCTGTCACCAGAACTTCACAATAGAGTGACAGAAACCGTAGCCAAGATGTCCCTGCACAGCTTCCATCCGCCCTGGCTGCTTTTGTCTCCATGGCTCATGTCTAGCTTCTGTGCAGACTGTGTGTCACCCTCCTGTTTATACTGCACAGCCCAGTGTCCTTGCTTGGTGTCCCAGTTGTTACATGTCATTAAAAGTCCTTTCGGTGACTCTTCAGTGGCTGAGTGGTGGTCATTTAGTTTGCTGTGCCAGGACACCCACCAGACCTAGAAACCTTTACCTTGTATGTATTCCCAGGAAAAGGAATGTGGGTCCCCTCAGGGTGGATCCAGAGGTTTGGTCTGAGGCCAGTGCCACTGAGGTATATGGCAAGCTCCAGGCTTTCCAGAGACACTTGGGATTCCTACCCACTCTGGGGTCTAGAATCATTCTGACCCGCGGCTAGTGTTCCATGAAGCCCTAGAGACCACAGTGTGTAGAAACCCTCAGCAGTGGCCCTGGTTACCTGAGTCACCTGTCCTCAAGAGGGTCACTGTGGCTTGCAGTGGGGGTAGGTGCTGGCTTGGCACCAGCTTTTTGTGTGTTACTTCCTGTTTCCTTTTGGGAATCTTTGTCCTTGGTTCTGATAGACACTTCCTGGCCACAAAGGATACCAGCTGCTCTGCTCACCTTGTCCTCTTCTCACCCATTCTTCTCTGCTAAGTGATGCCAGTCTGCGCTGGTGGTTGACCACGACAGTGCAGGGCTCAGAAAGCGCTGTGCCTTAAGGACTGTACAAGGCCATGCTGTCATGGACAGTCCCAGCTGGGTGGAAAGGATGATCCAGTGGTGGGTGGAGGCTTCCCGGACGCACAGTTTTGTGCTAAGTGGGTTCTCCTTCATTCGGGTGATGGTTATATTAGTTTGATGGGAGCTGAAATCAACTAAGCGATGCCTCTGGATGGGTCTGTGAGGGCATTTACAGGAAGCAGAGATCAGACAGGAAGTAGGGCCAAACCATACCTCCCACCCCCTGCTCCCAAACACAGTGACCTACTTCTAGAGAGGTTCTACCTATTAAAGCTTCTGCAAAATTCTAAAACAGCGCCACCAGCTGGAGGCTAGGTGCTTAAACACAGGAACTTGTGGAGAGCACATTTCACACTCAAACCACACCAGAGTCCCCAGCAACCCTCAAAGCTACCTGCTGATGCAAGCCCTGAGAAGAAAGGGGGTGCTGAAGCTTGGTCAGGTGTGACCACTCACACAGGTCATGGCTAGTGGGGAGGCTTAGGACTCCTTATGGGACAGCCCATCATGAAGCTAGGACTCTTGTCTGGGAGCACTGAGACTGGGTTCTGTGGGTCTGTAGAAGGGGCCTGTTCACAGCCTTGTCCCCGGCTGGGAACCCTGGCTCTTTCAGGGTGGAGGCAGCGGAAGAGTCCGGTTTCCGGTATTCTGCTCACTGGCCCTTGGCCCCCAGGTGTGTATCGTGCAGAAGCGGGACACTGAGAAGATGTATGCCATGAAGTACATGAACAAGCAGCAATGCATCGAGCGTGACGAGGTCCGCAACGTCTTCCGGGAGCTGGAGATCCTACAGGAGATCGAGCATGTCTTCCTGGTGAACCTCTGGTGAGCCCACCCGAGGGCCTGCCAGGGATGCCCCTTGCGACAGGATTTGCCCTCTGTAATGGGACAAGGGGCCCTACTATTCTTTGGCTCTAATACTGCTGGGATGCTACCCCCCCAGTCCTCCCTGCCCCCCCATCTCTTCAGCTTCTGTACTCAGGGCCTGCTGGTTCCAGGGGCCCATGGTATGCTGGGTTTGTATAGACTCTCCCCGGGTCTGCTAGGAACCCAGTGTTTAGCACTAAGTTGTATTGCCAAGTGTAGGGGAAGACTTTCAGGTTCCTGCATATCTTTGTTAGGGTTTCTATTGCTGTGAATAGATGCTATGACCACGGCAACTCTTATTAAGGATAACATTTAATAGGGGCCGGCTTACAGTTTAGAGGTTCAGTCTGTTATTGTCATGGTGGGAAGCATGGCAGCACACAGACAGACATGGTGCTGGAGATGTAGCTGAGTATTTTACATCTGGATCCTGAGGCAGTAGGAAGAGCGAGTGAGCCACTGGGCCTAGGCTGAGCTTCTGAAATCTCCAAGCCCACCTTGGTGATAGACTTCTTTCAGCAAGGCCACACCTCCTAATAGTGCCACTTCCTATGAGCCCACGGGGGGGGGGCATTTCCATTCAGGCCACCACACTGCACAAAATGAGTGCTAGATGCGTAAGAACTTGTGAGCTGCTAGGAGGTTGATTTCTTCCTCTCCAGGAAGGACCCAGGGTCCACTCTATGGCAGGACTGCTCCCTGACCCAAAGGGGCCTTTTCCCCTCCAGTACATGGATCTCTCGGACTCAGGGATTCTCCGTGACAGCTTCCTATAGTGGGCTTTATAGACTTCCCACATAGACCGTTCTGTGCTGTGCTCCTGGACAGGCATGATGGACAAAGGCTAGGTGGACTACAGGGTTTCCAATAGCAGGGATCTCTGGCAAAGTAGCCTTTAGAAGTCACAGGTGCCCCGCCCCTGTCGGTGACCCTGCGTCCATTAGCAGAGCTTCAGGAAGGAGCAGCTAACTGCTGTTAGCAAGGGTGTTCTGTTTGACAGTGAACCCAAGACTTGCTGGAGAGCACAGAATCCATCCCCCCCACTGCAATCTGCTGTTGTATTTTTGCTACAGTAGGTCAAGAAACTTCAAAGTGGACAGTGGTCATTTCCCAGAGGCGACGCAGCATGACTCAGTGGCTTCCTTCCTACTTAGACACTTTAGTGTGCAGTGGTTGCTGTCTTCCAGGCAGGCTGGAGAGTGATAGATTCAGAAAGCGTTTTTGTGGTGCACCTTCCATCTGGTTGTCAGCACACTGAGCACCATTCTAAAGTGGGGAAGAGGTCTCAGTGAGAAGTACCCCACCAACCTGCTCCTGTCATGCTGTAGCTCGGGAGGTCAGGCCTAGGCACAGGGGTGGATCAGGAGAAAGGAGGGGAATCGCTGTGAGGTGGGAGCCACACAGTGTTGGCACTGAGATGTCTTGGAAAAAAGGAAGACCAAGATTTTCCTGTTTGGGAGCTTAGCAAGCCAACCTTCCCAAGCTTTCTAAAAGACAGTGTTGCCTAGTGGTCAGGTCCATGGGTTCTGGATTGAGTCCCCTATCATGCTGTAGACAGCACACCCAGTCTCTTTGTTGTTAGACTCCTCGTCTGTGAAACAGGAGGTCCCCAGTGCCACTGTGCACAGCTTGAATGGGTGTTGGTGTGCCTTGGGCCACAAGCCAGGAATTCAGAATCTATATTACATTCTACCTTTCCATACCGCAGCCCTCTGAAGCCATCTAGGGCTGTGTGCATGGGGTCACCATGACATCCCAGCTCTCTTTGCTCCTTTGACCCTCTTCCTGACCCCTTCCTTGGACTCCTGCCTGGACCACCTTCTCCAGGCCGCCCTCTCCAGACCGCCTTCCACTGAGGATGGGAGACGGTGGCTGTGGAGGGCAGGGAGTGGGACATACATGAAAGTGAATTCTCTGTAACTTTCTTCTGAGTCAGTTGTGTAAAAATTAGTTACTACTGAGAGCTCACAAAAGACATTACTGAGTGGAAGGGCATCCTTAAAGCATTGCTCTGCTACTGCCACCATCATTTTCATTATTGTCAACATCAGCATCACCACTGCTACCACCAGCATTGCTATCATTACAACCGTCATCAGTATCACTACCACCACTACCATCACCAACACCATTACCATGACCACAGTCACCACTATCAGCTGTCATTATCACCACCACCATTGCAACCATCACCGTCAATATTACAACCATCACCATCACAGCACTACCACCATCAACACTATCAACCAACACTCTCTCCACCACCACCGCAATCATCACCACCTCCATCAGTATTATTTCCATAACCATCACTTTTACCAGCACCACCAGCACTATCACCAGCACCGCCATCACTGTTACCACCATCATCGCCAACATCACAATCATCACCACAACCACCAATATTACTACCACCATCATTACTTTCACCAGCACCACCATTGCAGTCACCATCACTGTCACTACCACCAGCACCACCAATATCACCACCATTACCACCACCATCATGATCACCAGTGTCATCATGACCATTGCTGTCACCATCATCACCACTATTACCACTACCATCATCACCATGGCTTCCTGGTCATTAAATACCAATTTCTTGCCCAGCTCTGTACTAAGCATTTCACTGGTACTGTCTCATGTTCTTTTACCAGCCAGTGTGTTTTGTCTTGTTTTGTTTATTCTCATAGAATAAACCAGGGAAACCTAAAACAGTCCAGGAATTTTCACTGTTTCTGTTCTCCACTTGTCACTCATGGGTATCTCTGTCCCACAGCCAAACCTCCCTCAGGGGCATGGCTGTTCTGTTTGCCCTGGTGTCTTGGTGCAGCTATGAGCAAGGGTGTCGTCGCTGCCTTAGGCAGGATGCCAGTCAGATTGGAAGGAGGAAGGACCAGGTGAGGCAGGAGCCGTTGCTCTGGCTCCCCAGTCATTCATATGCCAAGTCTTCCCTTGATGCCCACAGGTATTCCTTCCAGGATGAGGAGGACATGTTCATGGTGGTGGATCTGCTTCTGGGTGGAGACCTGCGCTACCACCTACAGCAGAATGTCCAGTTCTCAGAGGACACCGTGAGGCTGTACATCTGTGAGATGGCCCTGGCCCTGGACTACCTGCGTAGCCAGCACATCATCCACAGGTGTGTGAACACCTGCAGGATGACGCGCCTACCTGGGTTGAATGGTTGGCAATAACCTTGGGTCACACCACCTAAGGGGATGATATTCCTGGTCTAGCAGAGTCTGGTCTGGCTCTGCATTCCANNNCCAATAAATACCTGTTCCTCAACCCTGTCCAAACAACCCCATTTGAGTCTCGACACAGAGGACTTAGTCCTCATGGGTGGATCGCAGGGCCTGGCCACATCCAGGTGACTCTTATTTGTCCCATGACCACATCCTGGGACTTCACATGGGTTGTGGTGGTCTTGCAAAGCAGATGGGATTGGGAAATGTCCAATTAGCAAGCGAATAGAATAGGACGCGGAAATAAGACTGAAATCCTGCAGCCTCGGTGGGAACTGAGGTGTGTTATTAGTCAAAGGAACCCGATTTCTGCCTCTATGCCCTGGGGCTTCTGTCATCTGACCATAATTTGGGTGTGTGATTGCTACTGGTACTAGTTGTGTGTCTGGAAGTCAAGGCGAGAAGACCAAAACCGAGCTGTGGGAGAAATGTACATGAGTTCACATCCATGCAGTTCCAGCGCTCTGGGGAGGGAACATGGCCTTGCAGGTCTTCTGCAGTCCTTGGGGGCTTTCAGCTGTAGGTGCCCTTCTGTGCAGTCCTAGATACTCTCTGGTCACCACGACTCAGAACATGGATTGCTGGTGGCTTCCCTGTTGCTGGCTTCTGGGTGGCTTTGGTGCCCTCTTAATAGTGTGGAAGGTGTCCTCCATACCTCACACCAGGTCCTATGTTAGGATTCATCCTAAATACCAAGTCATGCCTTCCAGCCTCTGCCTCTAGTGGAGTGTCTGGAGAGCCCCTGACTGTCAGAGATGTCAGGGTGGGAATGGCATGGGTTCCAGCTTATTTTCTTGTCACCTTCTGTCCTCCTAGAGATGTCAAGCCTGACAACATTCTCCTGGATGAGCAAGGTTAGTGTGTGGAGCTCTGGGACACCGCGAGGAGCCTGGGAACCCTGCCCAAAGACCTGGACAACCATGTCTGTCCTCTCTTCACAGGACATGCACACCTGACCGACTTCAACATCGCCACCATCATAAAGGATGGGGAGAGGGCAACAGCTTTAGCTGGGACCAAACCATACATGGGTAAGCCTAAGGCCTCAGGTGACACCTGGGCATGCCGGGCCATGCCCCTGCCTCGGTCAGACATAAAGTCACAAGAGGATTAATGGGAAAGGCTTTTTTATATGATCAATTGGATATGGGTAGAAAACTCTGCAGGTGTAGGTGACAGTCATGGGATGGGAAAATGAGATGGTCCCCTCCATCCCTGCACGCTCCTCAGACCAGAGGAGCTGGGCTTGGACCAAATGGTCTAGCTATGCACAATGTTTTAGCTACTGTGGGCTGCTCCAGGAGGGTGCTGCTCTGTGCAGGTGGAGCAGTACAGAATCGTGGTGGGTAGGTTCTCTTTTAGATCCAGTGCAGCCTTCTTTCCAGGCCTGGCTGTGAGTTGCCCGGTTATCAGCCCCTCTAGCCCCACAGCTCAGCTCTTTCTTCTCTCTGTTGGAAAGCTCCAGAGATCTTCCATTCCTTCGTCAATGGCGGGACCGGCTACTCCTTCGAGGTGGACTGGTGGTCGGTGGGGGTGATGGCTTACGAGCTGCTACGCGGATGGGTATGGAGACTTGTGACCCTAC
>LOEQ01002216.1:264009-276253 GCA_001685075.1 Bramus lutescens | reverse complement strand
GGAGGCTCCACTCGCTCGCTCTCCTCCCTACACCAGGGCAGTCAGGGGGACAGGCCCCCAAGGGGGTAGCTGCACCTTAGAAACATGGAGCTGGTGGAAGCTTTGGGGCTTCCACAGGGCAGTGATTCCTTAGGGGGAGGCAGCAGCAAATGCCCACCCTGCCTAGTCCCAGACTCTAGAAAGCTCACAGGCTTGAGGCAGAGAATTCTCATGGAGGGACTTCTGGGTAAGGCCAGGTGGGCAAGAGGCACCAGCTCACTGCCATGTCTAGTCCTCTCTCTCTGGCAGTGAACTCTCCCTGGATTCAGCCCTCTGGAGGGGCTACCTCATAGTGGGATCTGGGACTCCAAAGGGAGAGTTTATGGGGCACAGGAGGGCAAGGCTGAGCACCTTTCACGATAACATCTACAAAGGAAGAGGCTAACTAAAGCAGGTGGTCCCCACACCCTGCCAGTGGGGAAAACACCCACATGCCAGACCCCAAGTCTAGGAAAGAGAGGTGATGTTGGAGCGTCCTCCAGGGGGTGCCATGATCTTCTGAGCTGTACGTCTGGCGATGTGATCGTCAGCCTGAGACCCTGAAGAAAGGGCAAGTAAGTGCGGTGAGGATGGGAGAGAGGGTAAGGCTCTCTCTTTCCATCCAAAAGGGAAGGTAGATGTGGCTGGCTGTACCCACTAAACCAGGACCATAAAGGACTAAATCACAACCTCATGCAATGTGCACCCAGGGTGGGTTTTCTCCCCAAAGCCATGGCTGATAGGGCAAATGGCCAGGCAGGCTGCTTATCCGTATGGCTGAAAAGTATAGGCAAAGACCCTGCAATCTGTGGGGACAGGAAGGCAAAAGCCAACCCTCCAAGAAGCCTGCCCTGTTTGGTCTTTGTGTGGGCCCTTGGTGATAGCAGGAGCTTGTCCCCTCCTTCAAGGTGCTCTTGGATTCTGAAGGACTTCCAACTTATCCTACCAAGTGACGAGGAACTATTATCACCTCCCAAGCAGAGAGAGGAGAGAACAAAGACAATATAGCAATGTAGCCCCCACTCAAGGGTGAGGAAAGTGGTGGAGGGGGTCTGGCTTTGGTCTGTAGGCAAGATGGGGGACTGGGAAGCCACTCAATAAAAGCCAACCCTGTTGGTCAACATGGCAGGTACATTCTAGAGTATCCCCAAGTGCTGAGGACACAGCTCAGACCCATGCTTCATAATTCACTGGTGACTCTTAGCTTGTGGAGTGGAGGGAGCTGTATTATAGCTTGGGTCCCCACAGAGGTGACACTCTCTTTCCATGGAGGTTGAACATCTATGTTAAGTTCTGGGCTGACATGTTCTTCTCCAAGATTGATTCAAAGTGCAGGTTCATTCATCAGCACCTCCAAAGGCAAATGCTGGGACAGAAATGGGCTTCCACAGGAGGGGTGCACACCTCTTTGCCCCTCATAAGACCCCAAATGAGGCCCTTCACCAAGGGCAGTACCTTCTACTCTACAGTATCCACACTGGCTANACTCTACAGTATCCACATTGGCTAGCCACAGGTCCACCCCTGAGATGTGCCCTGTGTATGTTCAGGCCCGGGTTCCCAGCTGAGCTTAGAGCCCTCTGGGCACAAGCTGGACCTGGCAGGAGAGTTTCTTACCCCATGCCCAGACCCAACTCACCAGATAGGCTGAACCCCGACTGGTGCAGGTTACGCACAGGTGGCACTGAGATCTTGCCTGGACAGGATGCACGAGCCGGTNCTCCCTGGCTTGGCAGGTAGCATCACCTCATGGACGGGCCCATCGTACAGGCCTCGGGGCACACCATGGATCTCTGCTAGCTGTGGGGTTTAGCCAGTTAAGCTGATGGAGGGTAGTACCCTGCTTATCTGCTCTGCACCCCAACTCATCCCAGCTCACTAATCCAATGCTCCCCTGCAATAGAGAAGCACACACAGCTTCACACATCTCTTAAGTGCTCTCCCTGTGTAGCAATCAGCCGACTCATGTGGTTACACCTGTGCTTCTCAGGAGTTCCTGAGTGTGCACGCACACGCACACGCACATGCACACACACACAAAGATCACTGTAACCTCGGTCACAAAAATGTTCAGGCAAGGCTACTTAAGAGCAAAGCAGCCCCATCTGGAACTGGAACCAGATCCAAGTCCCAACTGTGGTCAGGAGGCATCATGGAATGAGGTTCTAGGTTCTGTCTGCCCTGAAAATGGCTCCCAAAGCCTGAGGCATTTTCCAGGGCCCCAGCATGGACCAGTGATCCCAAGAGTGACGTCAGATGGGCCTGTCCTCTTGGCTGACATCTCCCTCTGAGCTCCTGGGCCTACTTAACAATGTAGTCTGAGCCAGCCCTAGAGGACTAGATCCTATTGGCAAGGGAGAAGGGGTGTCACTGCCCAGCAGATGACAGTGGGCAGGACTGAACCATTTTCCACCATGGTCCCCTCTCCCTCTGCAAATGGAACTGGGCCTTCCTCATACAGAGCTGTCCTCTATAGGTTCCTCCTAGGGTCTCCATTCCTGCCCTACCCCTCAGAGGGAGTGGAGATAGGTGATGTGCTCTGGACCACATTAGCATTTTCATGGGAATTTACACAGGGAGGGAGGTGATTATAAATAAGTTTATACCCATATTTCCTATAGACCACTGTAATGAAAGGGGTATACCACCATCACCGAGTAGGCAGTTGATGATGGGCACAGGAGGATCAGGCCTACTGCTGGCCACCTGGCCACTTCCCCTACAACAGGCAACGATCTAGTAGGCCTTGGGCAAGTGATGGCTTCCACCCTGCCTTCCAAAGCCACGTCAGCCAGGAGGCAGGACCTTACACTGGAGCTCACGGACTGTATCGGGAACTCCAAGCCTGCCACCCACTCGATGTCCTGTCAGCCCAGGTCAGGCTCTTACCCGGTTGCGAGCCTTTATCCTCTTATAGACAAAGTCGGGGAACGTCTTCCGGGGAATGAAGCGGCCAGCCCCTGGAGTGACAAACAGGTTCCCGTCCTCCAGCACCACTCTGCCCTGACTTATGACCACTGTGGGCACTCCTCGGCACTCCACTCCTTCAAAGATGTTGTACTCTACGTTCTGGGGAGAGGCCCACAGGTGCAGCTTCCTTCAGCCCTGACCCCGCTCCCCTCCCCCAGCTGGTCAGCACTACAGGTAACCTGCACGTGCTGTGCTAAGGCCCCACCCAGAAAAAAAGCAACTGAGGCAGACAAATGACACACAGAAGGAACGACTCTCAGCCAACCCAGCACCCTGAGTCATGGCATTCTTCTGCTGTCATAGGGAGGAGAGTGAGGGGGTTGCCTGTCCTTGCCTAGACAGGTGTGGCACCCTCTGCCTCAGTCTCCTTATCTATAGGATGGGTCAACAGACCCAGTCACACACCCTTGGGGACATCAGATGAGACACTGGCTGAGTGAGGTGCTGGGCAGATGTGCTCTGCATAGGTCAGGGCTGCCCACCGAGCCACACTAAGGGTGGACACCTGCCACCTATCCTGGTAGCTCCCCTGGAAAGCAGGCCCAGCTAGGCCCTGCTAAGAAGGGAGGCATTCTCACCAGGTTGTGGCTCTTGGCAGAGATGACTTTTGTGGCCCTGGGGTTCCAGATGACCAGGTCAGCATCAGAGCCCACAGCCACACGCCCCTTCCTGGGGTAAAAATTGAAGATTTTGGCAGCGTTTGTGCTGGTCACAGCAACGAACTCATTCTCGTCCATTTTCCCTGAAGCCTGAGAAGTGAGAGAGCCAGCTGAGGGGGAGGGTGGGCTGAGGATGTCACGGGGCATCGCAAGCTCAGGAGGGGCTCCAGCCATGGCCTCACCATGGCAATAATAGTGGTACAAATGCCCACCCAGACATGTAACAATTACATATTTATGGTGTGCACGGTGATGGATATGGCATTGACCTCCAGGGAGGGGACTCTATAGATGTGATAATATCATCCCAAGGAGAATCTAGGTGCCATGGACGGCTAAGCTAAGGCTTGAAGGGATAAGGCTGGTCTCTCTCATGAGCATTTCTGGCGGCGGGGTCCTCCCACAGCACACTGCTGACAGCCCTTGCCACAACCAGCCCCATGCCTAGACTTACCACACACTTCTCCCAGACCACAGACATGCGCTCTTCTACACCATTGACACCCTCCGGAATCAGTGTGAAGTTGTCTTTGCCAACAGCCTTCTGGGCAGTAGTGAAGGTGCAGTGTGCACTGCCTGTCACCTGGAGGTCCCCACTGAGAACAAGCCAAGGTCAGAGTGGCCCAGGGATGGGCCCTCCAGAACTGGCCACAGCTGGGTCAGCTCCAGCCTCCTAGGCAGCCAGCCAAGGCTGTGAGTAATCTGAGCTGGTATTTAAGTACAGAAAGGAGAGAATGGACAATGTGGGCACAATATGAAGGCCATGGAACAGACTCATGAGGGGGCCAAGAGAAGGGCATACGGGTGGGGGAATCCCAGCTGGGACAAGAGAGCCCTGAACCTCCCCAACTGGCTTTCCTGCAGAAGCCTGTGATTCCTCAGGGAGTGTCTGGAGGAAGCACAGACTCGGAGGCCTCAGGCTGACCCGAGCTTTGGTGGGATGGCTGCTCACCTGGACAGCAGGGAGGTGAGGTGGTCTGCGGTGGTGGGGTCTGGGTTGATAGGGGGTGACGTGACGAAGGCCGCAGCCTTGGCCCAGTTCTTGCTCCAGTAGTGTGAGCCATCAGTGCCCAGGCTGGCAGTGATAGGTTCCCCAAAGACGACCACCCCTAAAGTGAACAAGGATTATGGCCGGCACCCCAGCAACTTACACCCACAGCATGGGTCTCACTATGTGACTCTCTGTCCTTTGCTTTCATGACCAGAAAAAGCTTGTGCTTTTTTTTCTGGAGTCCCTGGGTAGTTGCTGACCCTGCGGGGTGGTTCTTTGGGAGGTACAGTGGCTGAGACAATGATCCTTTCTATACCACAACCTCTGCTGAGGGTCAGACTACTGGGCATTCCCTCTGGGCCACAGAGTAGGACTTAACCAATTAAACCTGTCCATTCAGACTCAGAAAGCCCTGAGTCCCAGGTCTGGGCCTTGTACCAGAGCTCTGAACTAGGCTGATGCTGTTCCTATAAGCCCCAGACTCAGTGGGGTAGGGACTGGTCCTACTGCAGAGTAGCTTATTGAGAGGAGGGGTGAGGCTCCTGGGTGAGCCTTGCAGGGTCTGTTCAACCTGTACTGGCAATGCTACTGATCCTCTCTCTTGTAAACATGGTGGGTTTCTGTGCCAATCTTTGGGACGAAAACTTGTCCCTGTACGCATGCACTTCCTCCCCAGGGACTCCATAGTCTCAAGGCACGGCTAGGAAATGAGGTCTCATTATGAGACTGGGTGGGGAAATGGATTCCAGATCCTCCATTGTTCTTGATTGTTCTTTTATGCATGACCTTGGATTTACGCCCCAATCGTGGCCTTCTCCTGTACCCTGGTGACCGCAGGGGCTTCTCTGGCCCTCTGGGCTCACAGCCTCTCTGTGAGCCACACAGTCTAGCCCCTGGCAACCACAGCTATGAATCTGCCAGGACATAGGTGTCTGCCTCTAGCTAGTCTAGGTGTTACAGTCATGGAACCCCTTAGCCATCAGAATGTGGACCCCAGCTCCTGAACCCATAGCAAATAGGAAAGTGAGACTTCCTGTGGACTCAAGAACCCCTCTTAGATACATACTCAGAGAATTCTGCTCTTGGGTCTCCTGAGAACAGACACACAGGGCCCCAGTTTGCTAAAGACCCCTAATAGGCAGTTATTATTTTAACAAGGCTGGAGACTCAGGTCTAGCCCCATCCCTCATGGGGACACAGGGCTCCTAAACTTCCCTTGAGCTTGCACCCCTAGGACTAACATAAGTAGGTACCCCATGAAGAGGCCTATTTTATCATTCAGTCTTCCCCTCCTTAGTGCCCAGAGGTCCTCAATTGTCTTCAGAGCTCAGGGAGGCTAAGAACATGTAGGAAGTGAGCACTGGCACTCACCCCTGCGCTTGGCTTGGGCAACCATGTCAGCCGCTCCCTTGCTCATCACCTTGGTGATGTATAGTGGGCAGTTGGCCTGCTTGGCAATGGTGACTGCTCTGTATACAGCCTCGGCCTCTACCTGAAGGTGGTGAAGGGAGAGGATAATCAGAACATGAGAAGCCTTGAGATTTACTGACCAGGTGAGTTCTGGGACACCTAAAGATCACCCATGAGACTATAGGCACTGGGGGCATGCATCTCTGCTGGAGCAAGAGCTCAACCTAGGGCTCAGTGTCTAGAATCTAGGTTGACACACACAGTTCTCAGGACCCAGAGTATACTGCCTTCTTGCCTCAGGTAAGAGTCGTGGGGTGAGAAGTGGTTGAGATGGATACTGGACAGGCAGAGGGTCATTGCATTAAGCCCACAAGGTGAGAACAAGATGAGCAAGGTACGGCTCAGGCCATGAAGCAGGGCCAGCTTAGCCCAGGGTCAGGGGTGCAATGGTATACTCAGTAGGGCAGACTTACCTCTTCTGGGTGGCTGAGGACATGGCCCTCAGGGCCGGTGATGCCCTGCTCCAGGAGGCGCTTCTGTTCCTAAATGACCAATAGGATGCTTTGCTCCAGTCCCAAGGATCCCAAACCCTGGACAAGAGGTGCCTGGCAGCAAGCCCCATACCTTGAGCATAGTCCTGGGCCCCTGACCATCCCAGAATAGAGCAACCACAAAGAATGCATAGCAGAGTGGGCTTGGGGAAGGCTGGCCCAAGGTTCAGGCTATTGGTAGGCAGCCAGCCCCTGTTGCCCTCCTGACCCTGGGTGTCACACTGCAGTCTCCCAAGGGACTGGCAGGGGTACTTTGGCAAGATCTGTGACCATCATAGAAAAAGCCACATTGTGGTTTCAGTGTCTTTTAAGACCTCCTAACTCATGGGCTGTTCGACCTTTGACTTAATATTCCCTTCCCCCGTCCAAGTGTCACAGAGGTCCCAGCTCTCATAAGATTCCACCCAACTTTGTCTGCCCACTGGGGCTCACAAACTAGGCATCAGCTTGACCTACCCAGTCAACCCCATGGGTGGTATAACCTCTCTCACCTCCTCCACAATGTCCCCGTTTTCTGCATGCACTTGGGCCAAGGCTCCCAGGTCCCGGATGAGGCTGAAGATTTCATACATCTGTGAAGAAGGCAGAGTCCCGTGTTTGTAGGGTTGTCTCTCCAGCAACAGCCCAAGATACCCCATTTGTTCATTCCATCTGAACTTGGCCTCACCTGACCATCAGTGCACTGGCACCTGTCCTTGTATGCCATGAAGACCAGGAAGGAATTCACACCTGGAAAAGAGGCTAGAGAGGCTCAGCCACTGGAGAGGAACCCAGGGACAGGGACATTTCTCCCACAGAAGCTGAGCTAGATAGCATAGCATCCTGCAGGTAAGTCTTCCCCATCAACAAGCCAGCCACATGGACAGAGTCGGCTATGCCCCAGCCATTGCCTCACTGCTGTTCACGTTTGGGACTGTTTGCTCACCTAGTGGGCACACAGGTAAGAATATACCTATTCTCACCATCAACTCTCAGGCAGATCTCCACTCCTGCAGGACACAGAACAGTGTAGTTGGCTTGCGGCCCAAGTCCCATATGCTCTGTTCAGGAAAAGCAACCAGGCCTGGCATGCTGGGAGGGGGCTTTCTTGGGCCATCTGGCATGTCACCTGCCTACAGGTCCTGAGTCCTGATTCACGATACCACAGCTCATAGTGAATGTTCATGACACTCTGAAAGGGGCAGGAGAGTCTCAGGACTGGGACCTCAGACACATAGGAAGAAGGAAGAGGGGCTAATGCCCACACTATTAGAGTCCAGTCAGGAGCAAGGCTGAGCCTTTCTAACTCCTGGACACCAAGAATCTGCTTACCTTCCAGGACCAGGATCTATGAAGGTCCATTGAGGCCTGAAGGCAGCCCCAAACCCACCCAGCCAAGGGCACTGCCCCCCTTGCTGGATAAAAAGTAATAATGTGGGTCACACTGGGAAAAACCAAGTCACCTTGTGCCATCCTCACAGGTGATGACTTCTGTGTGACATCTGATTGCAATTTCTGATTAGAAGGCATTCCCCACAAGCACCCGGTGCAGAATGACTTTTTGTCAAGCCCACTGAGAACCTCTGGTGTGATTTTAGTGTTAGGATGATTATGTAGAATGGAGTCAATCTTTATTTATAGATGAGTCCGTTTCAATACAGAGCCTAAAAGAACCTCTTAAGAGAAAGCCCCCAAGTGACGGTAAATGTGGCTACTTCTTTGTCTTCTGGCATCTCTTTTCTAGAGAACAGAGAGCCAAGGACAGCATGGTCAGGACAGCGTCTGTGAGAAGACCAATTACAGGATGTGCTCATGGCATGGGCTCCCCCTCGTCCAGAGCCTCTGAGAGCACAACTGACCTTGGGTGACTCTACAACTCAATTCCTAAACACCTGCCTTGGGATCAGGCTGGCAGACTGCAGCAAAACCCAGGAGATCCAGAAGGGGACCCTCAATCTGCCTGTAGGCACAGAGGTCCTCAGGTACCACCACCCGTCACTGCTGCTCACCTTTGTCCCGGACTAGGGCCTCCAGCTCCTCTTTGGTGCTCTCATGCCAGCGGGGAATGTCCACATGGAGGGAGTAATCACAGCAGGCTTCGCTGTCAGCTCGCTCCCGCCACTGCTCATAGGCTGCCAGCAGGCTCACACCAGCCTCGGGAAACACATGGTCCACTGTAGGCAGGAGGAGGGCAGCATGTTCAACCAGGTTCCCAAGCCTGGCCCAGGTGTCCCACTATTGTCTCTAAGGGGGATTTGGTTTCACATTCTGGAGACCAGAGTGGGGGTTTGAGGAAGACACAGCAAAGGGAGATCCTGTCCTGGCCTACCACCTTCCTCTTCCTTCCAGTCAGCTCACAGGTGTCTTCTCCCCCACGTCCCTCCAGCCTCTCTGAGTAGAGCACTGAGCAGGGAGCCTGAGTTCAACCCCCCCCCTTCCTAGACCTTGGCTTCTCACGGGACAGCAGTGACTGTGTGTGTGTGTGGGGGGGGTTGTGCTGACCCTGTGGACACGCATGCTTCTAGAAAACTTCCTCCACTGAGTCAGTTTCCATGGCCTCACTGACTCCACAAGCCCCCAACATTACAAATCATTCCTTTACATGACCACCGTGCTGTCTCCCTCCCATTTCAAAGTCTAAACACTGCTCACTGGCCAATCCTGGGATGCGGCAGGAGAGAGCTCAGAGGGGCTACTAAACAAAATGGTGCACTTCAGGAACCAGCGGCTGCCTCGTCTCCATGCCATACTCCCTGTACCTCCATCCCATCTGTCCATCCCTCGGATCACCAGCCAGCACCCTGGGAGCAGGCATATCCATGATATAGCCCATGCTTCAGCCCTGTGTGCATGCCAATCGTGCTTCTGGAGACAGCTCCCAAACAGGTGACATTAACAGAGCAGCTGTGCTGGCCCACCGTATGCACTTGAGCCACAGGAGCCTGAGGTGGCCCACCTTGCTGCTTATTTTCCTTCAGCCTGACAGAGTGAACCAAAACAAGCTGTGGTTGTAGTGATGGCTGAGTGTCATTGGGAGTGCCCAGAGTCTCCTGAACAGTACTCCGTAGTAGCAGCGGGGACAGGTATTTACTGTGTTTCAGGTGCACAAGGAAATGTGTGTAGTAAATCTTTCATCCTCGGACTCTAGAGCAGAGGAGAGACCCTTTCCTCCCGCCGAGAAGGCATACAAGCCTGAGTATGTGGGGTCATAATATTGAGACCAAATAGAGATGTGCACAGGAGGGGATCAAACAGAGTAGTATAAATGTCCTGTTTCAAACACCACAGCCTCAATTCTCAACACAGGCAAGAACTTACTTCAAATAGACGTTAGAGGCAAGGTTCAGGCTCAACTCTCCTGATTCAGAGCACCAGGATTTCTGAACCCCAGTTCCTGGCCAGCAGCCAGCCCCCTGGAAGGAATAAGTGGGCACACATCTGCTTATCCAGAGCCTATCAGCATCCTAGAGCTAGCCCAGGCAACTGGCTCAGAAAGAGAAGCCCGGGTGTGCCCAGCATGTTTTAGATGGAATTATCATATTGAAACAGAACTGAGGAAACCACTTCATGCAACAAGGAGATGGGTCACATACTGTCCCAGCATGCCTAACTATCCACAGAAGCCCAGCCTCGTGCTAAGTGTTGTGATAACACAAAAATATGCATGGAAGCCAGAACCATTGTGCTATTCAAGGCTTCATGACTACCTGGCAAGTGGCCTGCACACTCACGTATCATAGTGGTCCCGCCCGCTAGGGCCGCCTTGGTGCCCTGACAGAAATCATCAGCTGGGGTCATGCCCAGCACAGGCATCTGAAGCCGGGTGTGGACGTCAACTCCCCCAGGCAGTACCATCAGGCCATGAGCATCGATGGTTTTGATGCCCCCAGGGACGATGAGGTTTTCTCCAATTTGTCTGAAAGCAACAAAAAGAGTCATCACTTCATAGAGAGCTCAGATTAGAACTCAGACAAGCTCCATGGCAGTGGCTCTAAGAAGGGAGGGCTTGGAGTCATGACCATGAGAGAGAGAGAAAAAAAAAAGCAGGCTGAGGGCCCAGATGCTAGAGAATAAAACTTGCTATCTCAGGAGGGCAGTGTGTAGGGCCCAGTGATATGCCAACATGGCTTTCCTCCTGGTCTCCCCTGAAGCCCTTGCTTGCTGTCTAATGACCATAACTGGAGTCCCTGTTTGCTGTCTGCACACCTGTACCAGAGCTCCGTGACACACCAAGCAGAGGAGTGAGCAGGTCAGTGTTTTCTGCTCATCTGCAGGAGCCCAGATGTGCGGTGATAACATAAAGATACACGGACACTGGTCCCATTGTGTTGCTCCAGGACTTGTGGTTATCTGGAAAGACTAGCACGCCTTGAGGATGGTTCCCAGGGTCAGGGGTTCGGAAAAGAAAACATCTGCATGGTTCTCACCCCAAAGCAGACACCTGAGTGCCAGGTAACCAGCGTTCACACATTCACATATCTATAAATGCCCCCGTGTAGAACTTACTTAATCAGGCCGTCTTCCACATACAGATCAGCGTAAAAGGACTGGTCATCATTCACAATCTTCCCACCTTTGATGAGAAGGCGGTCACTCTGACAAGAGACAAAACAATGGGTGCCGATAGAGACTTTCCAGACCATTAGGAACCTCTTCCCCTAGAATGACTGAGATGTTTTGATGCATTTTGCAGCCGTAAGCACCAGCTCAAAGGTTTATTTACAACTCCTAACAGGGTGCTCTGCACAGTGTCCAACATGACCCTGGCACTAACTGTTCAGCAGATGCCGAAGGCAGGGTGGGGGGGAATCTGAATGGGAACAGCAGGGCAAGGCTGTGTTGGTGAAAGTATGGCGAAGCAGCTTCTTTGTTGAAACCTGCCATCTGACTATGAGAAAAAAGACGGGCCTAAGGGAAGACCTGGTGACCTAACCGTTCTCAAGGGGCACCTGCATGCTTCCCTTCCGCCTGTACTGGCGAAGCTAGGAGGGCAATAACAGGGCCAGGCTGATATACCAGAATGCCACAGGCCCGTGGTGGTATCAGAAGGCATGGGGCGGAGCAGACGACAGACATCTTCGTCTTGGCTCCAGAGATTACAGCCTAGGGATCGACAAATGGAGGCAGCGTGTCTCTGATATTCTCCACCAAGGCACAAGTCAAACCCAGAGAAGAGCACAGAGATAGGGTGAGAGGGATTCAGGCCACCTTGAGCATCACAGGGGCTTTTCTGGGGCACTCGTGTAGTGTGACAGAAGGGGGGGATTGTTCCAGGCTAGAGGTAGCTGTACAAAGGCCCCCGAGGCAGGAAAGCCTTTGGGTTGGTTTTAAGCCTCAAAAGAACACAAGGGCTACAGCTAGTGGGAAGGCATCGGAGCTGTGCAGGTTGGGACATACAGGATTTGGAGTCCATGGGAGGATACTGGGGACAGAGCATCAGATTAGTTCTGACTGATACAGAGATCACCTGGGCTCTCAGGGGAAAAAAAAACCAGATTATGATATGGAAGGAGGGGCACAACTGCTGCTTAAGTGGCTTCATAGGTTGTTGAGGGAAGGTGAGAGGCTCTTGGCCAGTGTTACGGACATAAGCACGAGAAAACGTGGGCTGGGAGTTGATGGAGAGAACTGATGGATAGAGAGGCCATGGGCGTGAAGGGATGGGA
>LOEQ01002216.1:249227-261755 GCA_001685075.1 Bramus lutescens | reverse complement strand
CGCCAGACTCGGCGGGGGCGGGGGTTCGACTCACCGTGATCCGGGGAATGCTCTTCTTGCCTTGGAAGGACATCCTGATCCGCCGGAGGCCTGTGAGTCCCCGGTAGGGGCTGCGCGGGCTTGGACGTGCCGGCGGGGACACGCGCGGAGCTTAGGGAGTCCAAGTGTGAGCCAGCGAGCCAGCCCGGCGCAGGGCTCCGATTAACTCATTTGCATGTGGGCCCCGCCCACCTATTTTATTTGCATCCGGGCCCCTCCTTCCCGCTCCCGTTTGTGCTCGCTTGCTCGGGATCTCTCTCCCTTTCTCCCTCTTTCCCTTCCCCTCTTCTTTTCCTTCTATCCTTCCCTCCCCCAAAAGCACCCTAGAGATCAAAGGCTGTGAGCACTGAACCCCATTCCGCCTGTGCTGAGTGGAGAAGAATGGGTTGTGACCTGTCGGGCCCATAATGTATGAAGTTTGCATTGGGGAAGGATAGGAGGAGAGATGCCTGGCCCCACCTAGCCTTGTTCTGTGGTGGCCTGAGGCACCCCACGCTCCAGGGTTCAAAACCAATTCTCACATCTGGGCGGAGGCTCTGCAGGAGCCGGAATCTAGCTTGGTATCTCTAGCAAAATTCAGACATCTTTAAGGAATGGCTTCAGGCTGGAACGCAAGAGCCTAGCCTGATGCGACCACGGAACCGTGGTGCCTAGGCATACTGTTCTTTGGCAGGCCACACCAGTCTGGGACAGGAGGGAGAGAACAAGTTGGAGGGACAGTGAGAAACAGCCCAGACAAAGAGAGATGAAAGGGCTGGGCTGGGGACTGCAGGGGAAGATGGAGGTGGAGGGGTAGAGAAATCCAGTGGAACGAATAGCTGACAGACACACACCTAGTCTCTCTCGGTGTACACCATACGGCATCCTGCCCACAGCTTAGTTCCTGCTTCCTCTACCTGATGGGCCCTGCGGGCTGGGGCCATGCTAGGCGGGCCCCAGAAACAGGTTGTGTTGTTTGGATCATCTCTGCGGGTCACGTTGTTCCCGGTGTAGCTCGCTGACTCAAGGATCTCTGCCCTGCCAAGTGGTGCATTCCTTGGTAGCACCTTGCTTTCCTTGGCGTCCTCAAGGCAGGGAAGTCAACGCCGAGTTTGATTTCAGCCAGAGGCTTCACAGACACATAGGGACATGATGCCATCACGATGGGAGTGGGAGATTTGAGGCCAGGTGTCCTCAGCATGAGGTCTGCTCGCAGAATACATGGAACTGGAACCAGTCGTGCAGCAGCCTCAGGGTCTCTCCCACATAAGCCTTTCTGAACTGATGCTGTCCATGCGCAGAGGGTGCTGAACGAACTGGGCAGGACCAGAGAACCTACTATCCTAAAGGACCTTGGTGGTTTGCCCTCAGGACACAACTTCTGCCCCACACTCAGAAGGCCTGGTGAGAGCCATGAAGATGGTGTCTGTTCTACTCCAAGTGTTGTGGGAGCGTCCATGCTGGGTCATGATCAAGAAGAGGATCTAAGGATCTGCAAGGACAGTCTATTCTAAAGCCAAGGTCAAGGATTTGCCATGAGACAGGGAATAGGTGCTCTCAGACACATCCCGAGTCCCAGGTCACAGGACAATCATTGTTATCACTGTGGAATCTACAATGATGGATTTTGAACAAAAAGACCCCCACCTTTACATTGTCCACTCAGTCAACTCCTTTCAAACGCATGCTGGGACAATAAGTTGCTATGACACTCTACTGGGGGCCCATGGACCTGTCATCCGGGTTCCTTCCGACCTGCCACGGGACTCCCACTCCCCAAGTGCACCTGTAAACCTCCACTCCTCAGCAGTGTGAGAGTCTCCGCAATGGATGCAGCCAACTGTTTGACATACCAAAGTTCTTTTCCCTGCCTTGGCTACTTGAATTCTTCTCCATGCTACATACTGGATAAAGCCATTGGAAGAGACCTTCCTGGTCACCACTCTACGCAAGTAGCTGCCAAATTCTCCCTACTAAAGGACTGTCCTTCCAATGACTTTAGGTATCTCTGGAAGAGGCTGCAGGCAAGGTGTGTACTTCCCTCCCAAGTGGGCACAAGATTCAATTTCCCTTTCTGGAAGGGTAAAGACAAGAAAGGCTAACACATATAATAAATTCACACTTTAATAAGATTCATGGAGGCACCTTGAGCTAGGATTTAAAACAAGTTTTATTAAAACTGTACAATAATTTACAAATAAGTAAAAATTCTCTGGTATATATTATAGGAACCACAATACAAAAATATGTGTAAAATTTATAATTGACCACCATACAAACCTAGTTTAAGCCTGGGAATACTGTTTAGCACTGAACGGAAAGGTCACGTGTTTAGAGAGGGGGTGTTAAGGATCGCTTCATTGAACACAAATACTGCCTGGCACTTTGCCACAAGAAACCAAATTCTGCTCCTTTTTGCATAAGTTTACAATAAAGCTTTTTAGAAAAGATACAATAAATATATGCTTTGATACATATATTCACAATACGATTTTCCTGAGCCTAAACTTAAATCCATCACTGTGTAATAACACAACCCACCGTAAGGGTTCAATGACAGAGTGATGGCAAGAGCTAACCAACTATCAGTGTCTCGAAGCCACTCTCCACCCTCCCTCCTGACTCCCAGGTGGTGTTTACAAGCCGTGTAAGGCACTCAGGTTTCCTGAAGGCTACAGAGTCTGTGAGGGCAGAGACACAAGTCACAGCCGTAGGCCTTCAGCAACAGAACGCTAGACCATAGAAACGAAGGAGACACCACATGGCTGTTCACAAAGGACTCTGCGTTTACGTGGATTCCTAGTTCAGACAAACGAAAATGCTTATGCTGTTCTGTGTCGTGTACACACAGAGTGAGTGGGCTGACAACTTAATGCAACATGAAGTCGAGGCCCACACCTCAGTGACACAGTTTGAGCTCCTGGGGGACATGTCAGGGTCCCTCTTCTTGCCATTGCACACAGATGTCCTTTTTTAGGAGCTAACAGCAAGAGCTCAAATGTGGGAGGGAATCCCAACTAACCCAGCACTTTGGGTAAAAGGTTCAGCCTGGGGTTTAGAAAATGCACCTTACTTTTGAAATGCAGGAGCTCTTCATATGCTCACTGGCAGCAAGAATTGGTAACAAAGGCTCACATGTACACCCCCACACATGCACCCAAAGTTCAGATCCGACTTTGGGATCATGTGACAAGAAGGTGCTTATGACACATGAGTAACCACAATGAGATCTAAAGCGAGTACAGCCTTCCAGCTAATCATGTGCTTTCAGGAATACAGCTGGGTGGAAATGCAGTTTGGTTTGTGGGATATTACCCAACATTCATTGAGCCATTTCCCTTTCTATGTACATATACTTTACACATAAACAATAATGACCTCATGGGCATTGGTACCTATTTACATGCCTCTTTTTCTTGCAGAGTCTTTCTTTAAAACAAACAACACCAAATACTGAAGTTCTCAGACCTGTGCTTTAGAGTGTCAGGGTTATTATTAAGTTATTTCAGACACGCACACAACATGCAAAGCCATAATCCAACTGAAACAGAGGGATGTGAGGTGGGTTGAGTTTCCAGTGCAATTTTTTTTTTGTTCCCAATCAGCTACTGGTCTCTTGCAGGTTCACTTGGAGCTGAGCCAGGAGCTCTGGTAGGCAGGGAGCTACACGGAACTGAGACCGTTTCTAGATGCCTGTATTGCACAGTCCATCAGTTTCTATCCCAGTGGTTTCTCTCACCTACAGATATGGCAGCATCACCAATACAGGCTATCCTTGCTATTCAGTGCTGAGGACAGCAAATGGACCAAGAGAAGGCAGCCACTTAAATCAGACAATACCATGCACTCGGGACTGAAGATTTCAGACTCAAAGACCAAACCCAATGTCAGACTGAGCTAGGGAAGCAATAACTGGGTTAGAACCTTGTCCAAGTGCATCAGAAACAATGGCATGAACGACAACAGGAAGGACCAAGTGCACTTAGTGCATTTCCCAGCAGAAATCTTGCAGCCACTGAAGAAAAGGCCTATGTGTCCGATCCTGTAAGCTCTCCTCTGATTTTGACCTAGGGGTCTATAACCACTCGGTCATCTGCACCACACCACATCATTTCTCCTGACACAAATATAAAATAAACTTAATACTCTCAGACAACCTTCTCATTCCTCCCCCTGCCTACTGGGCTTTGGAATATACAGTGCTGAATGCAGCGGTCACACCTGGCCGCATAGCTCACCATCCAGTGCAATCAACTTCTAGGTGCTTTGAAAGGGCTCTAATCCATTCACTGACCTTTCACTGAGCAAGCTCATGCGCCCTCCTAACTTCAGCACAGAGGGTGACAACCTTATACTATCAAGGATGTGATGAGGACAGAAGGGGCCTCATCCAGTCAGGGATGCACTCTGGTCCACACAAGGGAAGACTTTCCTGGATTGTGGATGGCCCATCGAGCATAATGGAAATCTCACTTGAACGGTCCTCATAGGTGCACTGTTTTCTCTCTGGAAAAGAAAGAGTAGAAACAAGGGCTTTAGTGTAACGTACTTGAGACACACACAGGAGTGTTCAGAATGTGGGGCAGCACTCAAAGAAGCTGGGTCAAGAGGATCACCAAGAGTGAGGGCTGCAATCAAACTGGCTCCTCCCATGGGCCATATGTCCCATTATGGTGGGTGCTGGCACATCTGGAGGCTCTGCTGAGCAGACACCCTCCTAGGGTACTGCACAGTCACACACAGTGGAATTAGTCCATATTCCTCATTGTAAAATTCAGCTGAACCTTCCCTCGGTGGTTGCTGGAGGCTGCCAATTTCTTCTCAATTTCCTTTTCTTCTCTGAGCTTAAAAAAAATGTACCTCTGCTAGCTTCTAACTTTCTCTTATGCCCTTCAGATTTTTAAAGTGTCTAGCCACCAAAGGAGCTTCTAAGGTTTCTTTCAAGTAGATCAGTCCCTGATGCAGGGGTTGAGGGAAGACTCAGGACAGATGCTAACACTAACCTAAGAGGATACCACCTCACATAGAATTTTTAAAAAATAGAGGCTGGAGAAATGGTTCAGTGGTTAAAAAGCTCTGGTTGCTCTTCCAGAGGACCAGGATTTGATTCCTAGAACCCCTGTGGTTATAACTCCAGCTCCATGGGATCCAGCCCCCTCTTCTGGCCTTCACTGGCATTACATTCACAGACAGACAGAACAACCCAAACACATAAAAACTTTAAAAATAGCAAAGGTTAAAATTTTTTAAAGAGCTAAAATAGACACATTATACATATGCTAACTTCTGCACACATTATAGTTGGAATTGATGCTGTCATTATAATAACACCTTCTCTGCCTTTAATATGATTCACTTCTAAATGAGTTGTTATAGAACCACCTATTTTTAGAGCATTCAAATGGGGGAAGGGGACTCTTTCGATTCTAGACCTTTAATTTTGCAGGTACAAAGTCAAAGCTCCAAGGAGGATAAGGGGGAATTCCCATGGTGACACTTCAGGCTGAGGAGGCCTGAGACCTTGATGATCTACTCTCCAACCCTCCCCCTAAGACTCTTACCAACATACCCATCAGCCTGCCCACCCCAAGTACTGACTCCATGAATTATGTCATCAGCTGTCCAGAGTAGGAACTACACATGACAAGAAGAAACAAAAATCCATTGAAAATAATTCAGAATCTTAAATAGCGATTCCCTAAGTTGGAGGGAGAAAGGGCTTTTGATTGCATGGGGTCATCCCACCATCGCTTTCTGAGTCGGTATTTGCTCTGCTTTGCTTCATTCATTACCACTGTTTCCAGGTGGGAAAGGCTTCCTGCCTTCATCTGTGACTGTATGTGCAGGTACACACGTGCAAACATACACACATGCACGCACGCACACACACTCATTCACACAGTTTCCAGAGTGGGTGGCTTTTTGTCCTCAGCCATGACTGTGCCATATTAAACAGGCACACTGAACATACTTGTACACTGGTGCACATCTGTACATAATACAGCACACACATGGAGATAGCACGTTCATATACAGGCACACAGTGTACACCCATATATGCATGCACAGTTTCTAAAATGTCTGAATTTCCTCCCTCACCCATGACTGCACCGCACACAATGCATGCATCCATACATCCATATAACATACATTCTGGGTACATACATAGAGACATCATTTTAATCCTAGGGTTCTAGTCCTCCCAAATCCCTTCCATCCCACTCTCCAAGTTCAAGCCTCTAAATATATATATATATTATCCCTCCATTTATTCCCTTTCTGGACACTAGGTCAGCTTCAGCTCAAGATTTCAGTCAGGTTGGAGGCATGCAGGGCACAGGGTAAGCAAGAGTAAAACCATGTTGTGTATCTGGCCTTGGTATCTGTGGCCCATAGGGATCCTCAATGTTCCATGCACCCACTGGCCCAGTGCTAGCTCAGACCCCAACTCCTCACTCACAAAGGCCTCTGTAGTCAGGAAGTCTGAAGCTACTCTCCTGCCTACAACCTGGAGTTGGGAATACACCTTCTGAAACAAGACTACCTGCTTGGACCACAAAAAGGCTCAGACGACAGCAGGCCCTGCCTTCCCTCCCAGCTCTGAACCTTAGTGGACCAGGCTTGGGTGCCCAACCAAGTAAACCTCCCAAAAGCCTGGAATTATGCGCCTCAGGTGGACTTCCGCCAGTGGAAGTACTGCATAAATGTGGTAGCGTTTCCCTTCTGTGGAGAGTATGTTCCATAGAAACGTCATGGGAAGGGAAGAGCACAGAAACCTACCCAAGACCCTGTTACCCTGCCTGTGCTCCCCATTCCCCTGTGTGTCCAATGACACAGCTGTGGTGATGACTCAACCACAGTGGAACAATGTGTCAAGTCCTGTGGATCCTACTGCGCTGTCCAGCATAGGGTGGTCTTGGTGACCCTAGAATATTCCACTTCCTGTGCCACCGGGAAGCACAGCGGGCCGAGAGGCTGTGGTCAGATAGGACACGGTCCTTAGCCACCATGAGCATANGCTGTGGTCAGATAGGACATGGTCCTTAGCCACCATGAGCATAGCCATTTGCTGGTTTGCCCTTTCATGCAGTAACTGTGTATCTGGGTGTATCAGGAGTCATAGCAAGGACTCCACAGTGACGCCTGGAGGCACTGACGGCAGCTTACCTCCTTTAGAGCTTACAGTTTACAGAGAAGAGCAAGAGGAACTGACTGAGTGGCCAGCTCCCAGGAGAGATGCTGGCTGCGGAGGGTACAGAACACAACAGGGAGTCCCCTGCCAGCTCTAAGCCCCTCGAACTGGACACTGTGAGGCCATTACCTGCCTCGTGGCAGTGTGACATGTTTAAAGAAGGCAGCCTCGGGGCCACAACCTGCTCTTTCTCTGGTGAGCGAGCAGGTAATGAACTTCGGTATTGGGTTGCAATGAGAATGGGGATACCCTGGGGCTCAATTCATGGAACCAAGAATGTGGGGATGAGGGTAGGATGGTAACAACAGAGCTGTCCCTGATCCCGCCCCCTGCACTTGCAGTGGGAAGCCCAGCCAGCAGGCATGAGGACTCCTTTGGAGCTGCAGAAGCGACACACATGGGTAGCACAAGAAATGGCCCCGGCATATGGATGGGGAAACAGCATGCTGATTTATGTCAAAATAGAGTCAGGGAGCGGCCCTGCCGCCTGTGTTTGCGTTGGGAACTTCCACAGGCTCTCAGCTGTTGGGAAACAGTAAGCTGTTGGCACGGGAGATGAACACCTTCCTGGGTCCCCAGGAGTGCAGCTTGGATCGAAATCAATGGCTGCAGATGGTAACACTGGAAAAAAGCTGGGGGCCCACAGTCTCAGTCAGGATACAGAGACAGAGTTCCCATCTGGGGAGCCTACTGGGAAGGCTGGGACCCTGCAGCCCCCAAACACTATGCTCCAGGGTTTCCAGAGTAATCGACAACAAGACACTAGAGGACGGGCTAAAAGCAGAATCTTCCTGATAAGCTCTGTTTGTCCAGTCACATTAGCCAAACATGTTCAGGCCAGACAGAACCAATTGGTATACCGAGGCCATTTTGGAGCCAAAGCTGCATTCCCAACACTCTAATTTGGGATAATATCAAGGATAGACACCTGATCAGACAGCGATTTAGCATCTTGCTTTCTCACAGCCATTCCAGCTAAACAGCTGGTCTAGCGGATGGACCCAGTCCCCCCAGCTTCCCTCAGTGGCCTGCTCCCCAGAGCCTCAGGTAGTCCAGTCCCTCACCTGCCTCCTGAGAAGAGCACTGGCTGCTCACACAGACTGCCCCTTAGAGCCAGGCAGGGACTAGATGCTCCTGGCCTCCCTCTGGGGCTTCCCAGAGGTGCTGACAACTGTGTGTATGGTTCTTTCTCCCCAGCTCAGAAGCTTCTCTGAGGCCCTAAGTGCCCTGCCTGTGAACCTGTGAACCGGAATGGGGGTGGAGGTGGTCGCAGGTCTCCTTGCTTTGATATCTGCCAGCTGGCAGGCACAGCTGCAGATCCTGCGCAGGCTGGGCCTCTTGCTGCTCAGCAACTCACTTCCCTGACTCTCCTGAGCAGGGCTCAGCTTGATCCCTGGCTCAAGCTCCCTTTGAAACTCCTTCTCTCTTTGAAGCTTCTAAATTGCTACCGCAGGACTGGAAAGGAGCTCAACCCTCTCAGCCCCTCCTCCCGGGGCTCCAGCTTGAAGGCAGCAGACTGGAGAGGTGTGTCTCAGCCTCTGGGGTCACATGAGCCAACCTTTGCAATCAGCCTGTTCTGTATAAGGCTGTGTGTGTTCAGTGGGCTATTTCTCTGGAGGACCATGCTTGCCCTGGGTTCTCTGCTGTCCTCCCTGCTAAGCAAGGTCAGAAGCTCCAGGAAACAGTTCTGGTTGCCTCTCGGACCCCAGTGCTTTGAGAACCCAATTCAAGAATCTGAGTGACACCTCCTTTAAGTAGAAATCCAGGAGCCCGACCTCCCTAGGCTCAGTCTTCCAACCATTCCCTAGGGGGCAGGCAAGAGAAGCAGGGAAAGGCTGGGGCACAACCTGGGTCATAGAAGGTCTCACATTCCCATTGTTCCCACCCAAAGTGCACCAGTGGGGGCCTCTAGTGGTCTCTCTTTTGTCCCATCCTCCTAGGGGAGGCCCTGGAGAGGACAGGGAATGGGTGGGTTGCTGCTACAGAGTGCTGTACACTAGGCACCATGGTAAAGAGGCAAGCAGAGATTGGAGGTAGACAAGAGAGCACAGCACCAGGCAGGGAGGGGGATTTGTACCGTGGGAACTGTGCTGTGCCCTAGGCTTACTTTCATTCATCAGGCTGCACAGTGGTCTCACCTAAAGGCTTGGAATCAGAGCCCTGGTGCCACAGCTCCTGAGATCTGGAGAGCACGGGGCAGCAGAGTGACTACAACGGGCACTGTAGTCCCCCCTCTCCTACCCTGTCAGCTTAGTCTGGAGACGAGGAGACGCTTGGCCCGTTTCTACCCGGAGGGGGGGGCACCTCAGCTTTCAGAGGACTGTTAAAAGGGAGGGGCCTTGCCTAGGTAAAGGGAAGGAGTAATTTCAGGGGTGGAGGCAAGCTAGGCACTTCCAGGCCTTTGTTCGTGATGGACAGACAAAGGCCAGTGCTTCTCAAGACTCTGCCTGTTCCTACTGGATACTGAGCACATTGCTCAGCCTCCCTTCGCCGTAGCTATAACCAACCCGATGGGTGGGTGTGTACATACACAACCAAATGCACAGGCACTTCCATGCAAGTGCTCACACATAATCAAATACATAAGCACTTATCCCTGCATCCCTCCACGGCAGACATAGATGTGGGCGCTTTTCACCTGCTTCCTATTGGTTATCGGATTCTTCTCCCATCTTGGCTGCAGGCAGCTGCTCTCAGCTGACAGTGGGGGTGTCCTGCTTACGTTTCTGACACTGACCTCTCTAGCAGTGACATCTCTTATTAATGGCCTCACAGCCGCGCTATGAAAGGATCCATTATTGCACAGACCAAGATGGTCACGTTATAGATGGGCAGCAGCTGCTCCCCAGGCGAAAGCTCCTGAGGAAGAGAGCGAACTAGACAATGGAGCGGCAAGGGGGAGGAGATACCCTCGATCTCCCAGCAGTCGTTCCAGTCTGGCCTGAGATTTTGTGCAGCACACTCAGGAACATGTGAGAAATGTCCTTGCCAGGAGAAATGACGTTGTAGATGGAGCACAAATTAAAGCATTGCTAATGGGATGAATTAGAACGGGATATGAAGTATTTCCCTGAGCTGGATATTGGTGTCACTTGACCCCGGTATCTTCAATCCTCAGTGCATACACAGAAACCACACACACACACACACACACACACACACACGAGATTCCCCCAGAACAAGAAGCACAATCACAGGTATACAGCATGCAAGTCCACAGGGTGAGAGGTAGCATCTGGCAGGGAGGGAGTCAGTCACCTAGATCTTGGGATGTTTCTGGGTGAATTTCAGCACAGTGATGTGAAGTGCAAAGTTTGCATGCACCGGGTCCTTCCTAAAGACCCGAGAACCATGGAGAGCTATCTTTTTTAGCAACGCCGGAGTTCTCTGCAAAGCTCTAGGGGGGAAGGGCCAGCTAGGCCTGCACCATATGTCAGACCTGGTGTTGGCTGTATGTAATGGCCCCACAGAGGACACACATATGAAAGGACCCAACACCAATTACTGATTAGATCCTGTAACTATTGTGTGGCAGGCCCCCATAGCAGGGTGGGGCAGGCTGCCGGGCAGGGACTAGATGTTCCTTAGATGCTAGAGGAAATTTTTAAAATTTTTTATGATTTATTTATCTTTATTTTATGTGCATTGGCGTGAAGGTGTCAGATCCCCTGGATCTGGATTTTCAGACAGTTGTGAGCTGCCATGTGGGTGCTGGGAATTGAACCCAGGTCCTTTGGAAGAGCAGTCAGTGCCCTTAACTGCTGAGCCATTTCTCCAGCCCCCATAGAGGAAATCTTTTCAGACATAGCAACTGCCCTAGGAGGGGCCAGCCTCAGACTCAGTGTTCACACCTAGGGAACCATTGCTAAGCAACTGTATCTTTTTGTTTCTGAATGAGATATACTAAGTCAGTAAGAAGATCTGTTCCTTGGGTTAAAATGGAGAATATTACTTTTTTTTTTAATTCTATGTCTGCACAATGCTCATGGACTATGGGTGTTTTCTGAGAGAAGAAGATTGTCCTTGGATTGAGGATTGACACCATCACTTCTGGCTGGCCCAGGCCACAGCACGTAGGAAGCAGCCTGAGACTGCACTCAGAAGGGTTTACTCATTGGCATTTGGGCGCTGGCTTCGCAAGGCGCTGTAAATCTGAGGCTACCGACAGTTAATCTCACACTCCGTGAACTTCCAGACCCAGAGCTGGAAGGAACATGGTCCCTGGAGATCCAGCCAACCCCCAGGATCAAAAGGAACTGGAGAGTTTGTCTGGACCTATGGGGAAGATACCACCAGCAGCTTTATCTTGTCTGCACCCCGGTATGGGCGCAGAGCAGAGGCATTCCAGCAAGGATGCACCACCAACTGGGGCTTATTCAAGAAAAGCTGAAGGGCTAATCAGGGAAGGGGGAGATCCCTATCAGAGGTTCAGGGGACAAGGCCACCCCTGAAAATTGAACTACCTTCACAGTACCTGCAGCACAAAAGGTATTGGACATTTGGAAGGAATTAAGGAAGAAAAGATCTGTTACTTAGAACAAGCCAGGGTTTTCTTTGTTCACATACCACAAAGTTCACTACTAAAAAAGCTGATACTTTTCTTTGACTCTCAGTGTGCATGTGTGTGTGTGTGTGTGTGCACTCATGTTTATATGTGTGTGGGTACACATGTGTGTATGTATGTAGGTTGACATCTGGTTCTTCCTTCATCGCTGTCTATATGTTGAGGAAAGGTCTCTAATTGAACCTGGGGTTCCCTGATTCAGACAGTCTAGCTTGTCAGCTTGCTCTGGGGTCCCTGCCTTTGACCTCCATCTTGAGAGGTTCCTGGCAAGTTGTCACACGGACCCAGTTTTTACTTGAGAGCTGGGCATGGAAACTCCAGCCCTCGTTGTTAGTTTCCAAACCAAGACAAAAGGCTGAAGTGCCGATTTAATACATCAAAGCAGACCTGGCTGCCAGGTTGTCCCTACATCCCTCAGTCCTTGCCTGTTACAGGACCCTCCTAGCTGGCATGAACTTCTCCAGCCCAGGGGGCTGGATTGCTCTTCCCTAAATAATCCTACCATTCTGGTTACCTGCTCTTTGTATGTTCGGACCTCCTGGCTGCTGCACTGGTTCCCCTCCCCCTCTCCCCACATGGCACAGCTCAGTCTGGTCACAACCACCCTGGATTCTCCTAGATGTCCTTGTCCCTGCCTCTGGCTATGCTCTCCTGTAGTACATCTACAATAAACATTCTCCTCCACCATACCCAAGAGCAGTCATGTTTTCTTTCTTTCTTTCTTTCTTTCTTTCTTTCTTTCTTTCTTTCTTTC
>LOEQ01002216.1:217118-230222 GCA_001685075.1 Bramus lutescens | reverse complement strand
AGAGGCTAGATATAATGGGCCAGGCAGTGCTTAAATGAATACAATTTGTGTGTTGTCATTTCGAGTGTAAAGCTAGCCGTGCGGGAGCCAGGCAGGATGAAAAGCAGGCCAGCCCGCTGCTCCTATCACTACAGATAGGAAAGGAACTGGAGGGTAGACGTCAGGCAAAGGGTGGCTGGAGAGATGGAGGATGAAAGAGGGAAGATATCTGTACGTGTGTATAGAGTGTGGATGGAGGGCAGAAGGATGGGTTGAAGGAAGACAAGGAAGAGTAGTGGAGGGAGCTGCCTTGACTCTGTTCACTTGACGATTAGGAGTCTTTTGAGGAGTGTCCCGCAGAAATTGGAACTGTTCTCCCAATGCGATTTGGAGATTACCTATGGACTCTGCTTCTACCCCAGATCAAAAAATGAGAATCCTAATAATCCTGGGTTGCCTGTAAGCAACGCTCCCAGACCAATACCCTGTGGTCACAGAAGAGCTATGATCCAAAGAGAGTTCCAGAAACCAAGTACATGTGACTGGGCCCCAAGGATATAGCCACAATGAGCCAAGATCAGATTTTCCCAAACACAGTGGGCCATTCTAAGGAGGCTCTTCACCTCAGGAAAGGTTTCTGTTCAGGGTAGCCTAGGATGGGACTGGGGTGGGCTTCCAGGGCCCCTGGGCCTGAGGGCTGGGCTGGGGTGGTCAGCATGAAGAGGCATGCACAAGTCAGGAGAGCGACATACACTTACGGCGTTATCCCCCAGGATATCCAGCTTCTTCATCAGCTCCGTGACCAGGATGTCCTAGGAGGCAGACAGAGGGACAGGGCAGTCTGTGAGTGGCAGCTTGGTGAGCCAGGCAAGGTGAAAGAGGGGAGACTTACCGTTACACCTTCAGCCTCACAGTACACCTGCAGGGGGCTCTTCCCATCCACGAAAGGCGTGTGGTGGAAGTTGATGGCAGGTGACTTCCTCTCCCTCTCCTGAGACGAAGAGCAGAAGGCTGGGCATGGCAGTGGTGGGGCTGTTCTCACCCTATCTCCTCCCTCCTGGTGCTGAGCTGTTGCACACTGACTGAGAACACCCACTGGGGAGTCAAGGTGATGTTCCCCTGAACTCAGCTCTGTGGGAAAGCCTTGGGCTGAGACCTCCAAGGACTTGCCCAGGAGATTGTCCCTGTGCTTATTGCCCCAGGTGGTAAGGATGCTGGCTTTATGGAGCCTTGGCCATGTGGCCTACTGGTACCAATCCCAGGGTTCACTTGTTCATTCATCCCCAAGTTCCAGGGGCCATGAAGAGACTTAGAGGACAGATGTCAGGTAGAGTCATCCATGGGACTGGCAAAATGGGCACTGGAGGAGACCATTGATGGGGTTCATAGCCCTTATGCAGGGGATGACACAGGAGCCCAGGACTCAAAGGACAGCCAGTCAGCTTTACAGCCCTCCAGGGCCCCAGAAGGTGGATGGGTGGGAGGACTTTGTACAGAGTTCACCAGGCTTTCCCCCATTGGAGTGTGATGGAGGACTCGGGGCTATGTGGGAATGTCCATCAAGGACACACCTGTGTAATAACTTCCTCTCGCTGTAGTGAGCAACACTGCCCATCTGTCCTCACGCGAAAGGTGGTAGTGACATGACCCTCCACCCTAATCCAGCCTGACCTCCCAAGGATCTTTGCCTCTCCTCCTCGGTAGGTCATAACAGAAGGCACAGGCCAGAGACAGTAGGGCAAAGTTGAAGGGCACCTGACCCCTGTATGGTACCTCTCCTCCACCAAGAGGCTTCTACAGACTAGAATGAATGTCTACTGGGCTGCACCAGGGCCTGGCCACTGTCCCCGCCACCGGTCACCTCAGCGTAGCTGCAGCCATCACGCTTTGCTGAGGTCATAGGTCTGGACCTATAAAGCCCTGGGCCTTTTGTTTGCTTTCCTTTCCCTTTACAGTGCTAGGTTCTTGCTTGCCACACATCACCCCTACCCCAAGTGATCTCACTCTATACCTCTGCCCCGTCCTTCCTGGGAGGGATACAGCTGACCCTCACCTGGCCTCTTCTCTTTCCCAGGTGGCTTTTGGGTTTTTGTTCA
This sequence comes from Bramus lutescens, assembly GCA_001685075.1. Classification (NCBI taxonomy): domain Eukaryota; kingdom Metazoa; phylum Chordata; class Mammalia; order Rodentia; family Cricetidae; genus Bramus; species Bramus lutescens. Next base: position 228,147 of record LOEQ01002216.1, on the reverse strand, counting down.
TTCCAAGAGCTGACAGGTTTGAGAAGAAGATCCCAGAGCATGTCCCTGTGGCCTGCCAGCTTGTGTGTCCCTCCCCCCACCCCCATAGCCTTCCCTACCTCAAGCTCCAGGATCCTGAATTCCAGCAGTTCATTCTGGTCCTTTGCATCCTGGACCTCGTGTTTCAGCCGGGCCTCCTCCGTCTCCATTTGTTTTATCTGAAGAACAGGAAGTGGATGAGGTGAGAAGGTGTCTGATTCCTTCAGAGAATGCGTAGAGCAGCTTTCTGGACAGCTGCTTGGTTCTGTGAGAACAGGGCACTTTCCCAGTACGACGATGCTGCCCAGAGAACTGCTCCACAGAGATAGAGAAGGAAGGAAGCTATTGAGGACAAGGTGTCCTCTGTGCGGTTCCTGGAGCTCAGGCTGGCCCATGGCACAGGGGAGGAGGAGTGAATGGGTATGTGTTTGTCTAGCCACATTCTAGATTTCTGCAGGTAACTTAGGAGTATTTAGATAGCACCAGTAATGAATGAATTTGACGTAGGGTTCTGCCTTCCTGAGCGTGAACACACAGGGGCTGGTATGTAGCTCAGTGTTAAGCGGCAGGGCACATGCCTAGCGTGCATAAGGCTCTGGGTTTGATCACTGGCATCACAAACCAAAACCAAAGGCTAACACATGCCACCCATGGTTCACATCCTCAGCAGCTCCATAAACACAGGATGCCCGCTGAGGAGGAGGCAGCTATAGCCTTCTCTCCCAGCACTGAACTCAGAGATGCATAAGCCTGGTCTAATATTCAGGATGCTCGAGCAGCAAGGTGGATCCTTCTACAGCGCTAGTTCTCGTCCTGAACATTCGGGAGCTTGGAAGTACCTGCAGGGCCCCTTTGGGACACTGTGCTCATCAAATCCAGAGGAGAGCACAGGTATATGTGTGTGTGCTCATACGTGTGTGTGATATGACATCTACATGTGTGCATACAGATGCCAGATGATGACACAGAGCAGCTCCTTTAACTACTCTCCATTGTGTTTTTTGAGACAGAACTTTAAATTTCGAACTCACTGATTCAGCTGGCCGACAAGCCCCAGAGGCCCTCCTAGGATTGAGAATATAGACACACGCTGCTCCACCTAGCTTTACGTGAGTGATGGGATTTGAACTCAGGTCCTCAAGCTGCTCGGCAAGCTCTTTCTGTACTGTCATCTCTTCAGCTCCCTGGAGAGCACATATTTTCAGATGGGCATGAGCATCCAGGTGTGCCCACAGGTGTTCAAGTGTGGGTGTGCATGAGTGTTAGTGTTAGTATCTAGGCCCACCTGGGGAAGGTGTGTTGGTACCAGGTAGCCCCTAAGATCTACAAAGAGTAGCATGGCTCTTCTCCCCTGTTTTAATTAGATAAAACATTACAGCCAATAAAGTCACAGTAAGGGAAATGAACTTTTTTTTTTTGAATCTCTTGTTATCAGAGACCAAGAGAAACCATAGCTGAAGATACTACTAGGTACTGCCCTACTCGAGGGGCACAGTCAGGAACAAAAGTCCAGCTTCACTGGGGACTCTCAAGCGGGCTGTACTCTGAGGACAATCAGTCGCATGGTGAACATTGCTAGAAGTTCCCTAACCCACATGGCTTCTGACCAGGGTGTTTCCAGAGATTTCTCCAGCCATCCTTACCCATCAGCACAGAAAGTTACCACAGTGGCTACAGACACAGCTCTGTTGGACCTGGGAGAGGCAGCTCTGGATTCCTCTTCCAGGAAGTGGGCTGCCTTGGGCTGCTACAGGGCGAACCACAGAAAGGCCTGGAACTCATGCCCAAGTCTACCACCAGCCCACAAAGTCTACCACATACTCCGCAGGCACAAAGGCGTCTTGCCACATACACACACAGCTGGGAGGCAGGGCATACCTTTTCTACAAGCTCTTGGTTCCTTCGGTACAGCGCTTGCTTCTCCTCAATCCACTTCATATCCTTGAAAATGAAATTGAAATGCAAGTGTGAATACTCTGCAGGAGAACACTGCAAGGCTACAGGAAACACATATAGATATGTAGACAGACACACACACACATACAGACACACATTTTCACACATAAGTCCTTTAAAAACACAAAACCAGAAACCACAATATACAAACAAAAGACCTGTAAGGTAAAAAAAATTAAAGAAAAAAAAGACATTATAAAAAAAAAGCATTATAAGACCAAAACCCTCCAACAATACTATTGGCTTTGCTTTGTGTTGACCATCAACTGCTGGGCATTCAACCTGTCTTTAAGAGTGGTTTCTATGCCCAGTAAAACTCTACTGGAGAAAACTAATTTTTTCTTTACAATTGGAGACAGCTTCTGGGTTAGGGGTGGGGCTTGGGACATAGTGTTCTCACCCCTCTTCCCTGGTCACTTTTCTTCTTTTAACATGAACAGCATAGCAGCTGCCTGGGATATGACCCAGCTGTGATGACTGGGCCAGGACCACATCTTGGCCTGAGAAGGCTGCGCATGTGTGGTCTGAACACCAGTGATACAGGCTTACATGCATGGTGGCCAGGGAAGGGGAGGTGAGTGGGTTCTGTGTGTCAAGAGACAACAGGTTCCACAGCACTGAATTCTGGGATGCTGATCATGGAGTATCTTCCTGCATGTCCAACTGGGGTTGGAGAGGACCAAGGGAGCATGGCCACTGGGGACAGATCCCTCCATGGGATAGAAGATTCTGGCAGTGGTGTTCTGGTATGAGAAGGAGAGATAACACCTTGAGCTGTTTGATTCCAAGGGGATGATGGGTCCCCAGAAATCCAGGTCAGGGGCTAAGGCAGGAGCAGCTGGGGACTTTTGCCTCTGATGTCTGTGTTGAGGGTACATAGGACCTGAAGTTCTGCCCTGGCTCAGAAGGAATGGTGGAGAAGCCAAGGAGATGCCTTGTTCCATGGGTAGACAGATTCTTGCTTCACTTACAGTTTGCTAGGCATTCCTTCTGGATACTAGAAACTTCCACATACTATGCCTGCTCAGCTTTGCAGAGTGCAGTGAATGATTCCTGTACAGGTATGTGTTCACCCTCTCCATCCTTCTTGAACAGGAAACTTGGAAACCACTGAGGGCCATGCCTCTACCAGGAACCCCCAGTACAAATAGAGGATACTAACCCCATAAACAATCCAAGGAACTCACCTGCCCCTGCTCAGCCAGTGCCTTTTCCAGGTCCTCTACCCGGGTCTGTGCTCTCTGGATTTCTGCTTGCAGCTGCTCACGGGTCTGTAAGAAAGGAGGAAGAATACATCAAATTTTCTCTAACAGCCCAGACAGACAGACATACTCAGAGAGGCAGGCTGCAGAGCACTCTGCCCAGCCTGCTTGACTGATGAAGAGTCATGTGGTGTTGCCAAAACCGTAAGTTGCAGAATTGCCTCTTGCCCTGCAGGACGAATAGGGAGAGTGTGCCCTACCAGGACCAAGACCTCACAGCTTTCTGCTCAGAAGAGCCCCACCATCCCACAGCCTGTCTCCCTACTCACCGCACCAGCCACAGTTGGAAAGCAACGAGGAGGATCCCCTTTCCTGCATCCCTGAGACTTGGTGCCCTCACTGCCTCCAGTAGCCGGCAGATAGTGCCTCCCCGCCCACCCAGCCTTGATGGTCAGGGTTGTGTGGATACTGCTGACTGATGGGACACATCCAGAGAAGCAGAACTGCCACCATCCATGCTAGTTCCATCTCTAGTTCAAACTGACCCAGCCTCAGGTTCCATAGCCCTGGCCTTTAATGGCTTTAATGCTAACACTCAGGACCCAGTCAGTAACTGTGGGATAGAAGAGGCTTGGCTCAAAAGTTTGAGCAAGTGGAGTGTCCCAGTAGGGGACAAGCAAGGAGGAGCTGAGTGGGAGCCCGAACATCGCAGAGTAGAAGTCATTTAGACCTTAACTTCTCGCTCTGCATCCAGTGTCCCTCCGACTTGTTCCTGCAGCAAGGCATAAGCTCGCTGCAATGCCTGGTACTCCATGGTCAGCTGCCGGAACCTCAGCTCCGTCTCTTCCTTGGCCATACCCTAGAGAAACACATGGGCATCACACAGGCACCACATGTGCAAAGAGAGGTATGACATTAACCGGGCGCCACATGGAAGCACCCCCAAACAGCTGTCTACTTTACCCAGCAAGGTACAATGAATAGTCTAAGAAGCATGCCAGAGTGACTCTGCAGCCTCTGGGGAGAAGTACTACTTGGGACCCAGGACTGCACAGAGGGGGCTTTTCCTGGGAGGTGACCCTTGATTCCTTGGGTGGGTGGCTGAAATGTCTGTGATGAAGCCAGGATAAGCCTTATTGGTTGGTAGCCAGTGACCAGGGGCTCAGTTGGAACTCCTATTTGCCCTGACCCTGAGGGACAGGTGAGACCCCCCCCTACAGCTCTGCTGGCAGAAATGTGTCATGAGAAGTACACTGAGCTTGGGAAAGGTACAGCCCCCCCACAGGCCTGTGCTAAGATGGCTGACCTCTGGCTCACCCCTGGGTATGTACTGCTAGCTACAATGTCACCTGATGCCACAGCTAAAGAGCAGATGCAAGTGGGTCAGCTGCCACCTTGAGTAGGCTGTATCTAGGAGTGACTGAGTCCATCTTCCCACCCTGTCCTCCACCTAAGGCTGATGGGAGTGGATGTGTTATGATCACTTAGATTTCTAAGCAAGTCCAAAGCCTTTGGGCCACACTCCAGCATCTATCAGGGAAGGACATGCATAACAACCTTGCCACTGGACCCAGTCAAGACTGTGAGCCATACTTCCTGTCCACAGAGGCTGGCCACACTAGAACAGTCCCTATAAGGATAAATCCTGATTTCCAGGCCTGGGAGCCAAGATGGTTGCTGGACTTGAGGTGGCCATCATTCTGGCCGGAGGGGCTAGCCAGACAGGACAGCTAGCTGCTTGCATTTATACTCGAAATGGCTCTGCTCATTGCACTGAGGCTCTGGTGTGCCCTGATCCGTGCTGGCCTCTTACTTGGAGGTTCAGACCTTCCTGGGAAGCCTTTTAAAAGGGTGGAGAGCCCTCCACAACCCTATAAGGGGCTCAAGCTGCATGGAGGGCAAAAGCATGACCAGACACTAGAGGCAAGGAGTAGCCTTCAGCAGCCACACACCCAAGCAGTGCAAATGAGGCTCCTCGCTGTGCTAACAGGAGGACCGCCAGGAGCCGGCCAGGAGATCCAAAGGGAGCAGCCTTCATGTGAGGCCTCCACCCTATCCCTTGCCCACCTGACTCTGTGCCTCACTGACCCCCAAGGGCTGGCTAGTCAAAGAACTCTGTAGGAGACCCAAATTACCTCTTCCAGGTCATCTTCAGGGGTGCATGGGGTCTGGTCTGTCCTGTCGGTTTGATAAGAAATGGAAGAGCCATCGGATTCCAAGGAAGCTTCTTCATCATAGCCAAAGAAGGTCTCCACAACAACCGGCTTCTGACCCAAATGCAATGCATTAGTGCAAACCCAACAATGCATTAGTGCAAACCCAAGCCAGGCATGGCTGGTAGCCCTAGGCCTCCTCTGCCTCTTCTTCCTGTTGCCTCGTATGGGGTCACAGGTGAGTAGCTGTTTCTCCACTGGGCAGTCTCAATACAATTCACCCCCTTCTGTGTTTTGCTGCTGTCCTTCAAGAAGCACTGGGACTGGTCTCCTATAGGCCAGGGTGAAGGTCTGGGCATTAGCCAGCTTGGTTATCCTGGAGGAAGGATGGTGGAGGGTAGATGGGGAAGTGGACCATGGTCCCTGGATAAGCGGTTCCTGGACCTTACTTTCATGCCTGTTGAACTCATACAGGGTGGACAGTGAGTTCCACGTGGCTGGGCACTCACTCTGTGGCCACACATCTCTGTTGTACTTTCACAAGTATCTATCCTTGACGGATTGGACTGGAAACCAAGCAAAGCTAGGTCTAGTTTGAGATAGTTTGAGAAGCTCTTCCTTCAAAATCCTTAGCTTTGTTCATCTAGGCTTTAGGAGTATTCCAAGGTCCAGGAGGCTTACATCTTCTTTTAGCCACATTCAGGGTCCCCTGCTTCCTTAACTGATTCTGAAGTAGTGGTTGGCCACTGTGGCCTTGGGTCTCTCTGTTGGTCCCTCTTCCAGAACCTTCCAGGAAAGCTTGACCCTGGGACTAGGAACTCCAGGTGTCCTCAGTCTCCATTTTCTAGTCCTTTGGCTTGTGTCCCTTCCCAAGTACCCACATCGGACTCTTTCCTCCTGCCTAGCAGCGGTCTGGGCTTTCCTCCAGAGAGCTGACGGCTACCCCCCACCTTTCTAGTTGAACGACCCTCAAACACTTGCTTAGCGGAGTCCTGCCCTTTCAGAAGAAGGATTTCTCTGTATCCCAACCTTTTTTGTGTACCCCACCCAGTCTTTCCCAGGCTTCTCCATAGGGATATACAGAAAACAAGTCAAATGAAAACAAACTTGAGGCAATTTCATCAGACCTCAGCCCCTCTGATCTCTGATTACTAAACACGCACTGCTCTTGGCTTCAGCTCCCGCTGTTCCACTCTGCAGGTACTGCAAGAGCACCTGTGCTGAGGACCCACCAGCCCCCTGTGGTCCAGCTTTTCACCGGCCTGAGGTCAGCGCTCACCACACAACGGTGTCTGCTGCTTGGCCCCAGGTCTCCTAGCCTCCAGACCTTTTGAGCCTGACCCCCTCTTCTTCTGAACACAGAGACTAGAGTAGGGATGTCCTGGTGGAACAGGTCCCAGGTGTGTCCAATGGCCTGACTGTTGAACTCAGCTGGCTGTACACACCGCCGGGTGCACACTGACCACTGACCTCGTGAACTCGCCAATCCTCAGCTCAGGGAAACAGTCTGACTTCCTATCTTCGCAACTGAGACTGCCTGTCCACTCCTCAGTCAGAGCCTGAGTTTCTGTCTCACAAATTACTTGAATGATCGGCATTTCTGACACTGGACTTAACACCACCTTGGAGTTTGAGCTGTAAAGACAGCCAGGGCCTCTTTATAACCCACTGAGTCTATCAGTGCTGTCTGTAAATGGGGAGAGGGATTGGGGAGGAGCTGGAGGGGGGAACAGGGGGTTGATAGGATCAAAATACATTGTATAAATGTACGAAATTCTCAAAGAATCAATGAAAATTCTAAAACTAGCCAGGGCCACAAACAAAACAACACAAAACCTCTGGAACACACTTCTGACTATGACCCACAATTCTCAGATAAACAGGGTCATTCTCTCCGAGGTAGGTTGGCCTGATCTCTGTTGACAAAATTTAAAATGATAAACAGAGGACTTGCTTTGAGTCATACATGAGTTATTTCAGACTAATGCTTTTTAAAGAAATTTTCATGTGCAAAGGAAGAATTCCACCTCCCTTATACAGGTTTTTAGATGCTTGTGTTTTATGCACGAGCCCTCCCCTCTTTTACCTTGGGGAGCTTTGCCATTTTCTTTCTTTGTTTCCGATACCGCAACAGCTTATCACGCTCCTGCAAAAGCCAGGTGGAGAGGTCTGTTTGAGTAGCTGAATGCTGTCTGTCAAAGTGCCCAGGCCTAGGTTTGCACCGCATCTTGCAGAAGGTGGTGCTGGGTATGAAGACTTGTTAAGGAGATCATACACACTAGCCATCCTCTGCCAGCCTGAGGCAAGCAAGCCCCCATGTAGATGGGCCCTGGGCTTGTGGAAAACTGGACATTCGAGGAAGACGGGCAGTCCAGGACCCTTTTGTTCATAAAGGGGTCCTTATGGAGAAGTGGTTCCTGAGACACCATACAGACCAGTGCCCGCTTCCCTATTGGGAAGTTACCCTGAGCCTTTGTGTTTTCACTGTCATGAGGGTGAAGAGGCCTAGCCAACATAGTCTTTCATGTTAGTTGGGAGAAACTGGTAGGGAGGGGTGGCAAAGGTGGCCTCTTGGTTCTGGCCTTTAGGGAGTACATAGAAAAATCATCGGAGCTGGTGCTGTATCACCTGAGGCACCCATTCCTATATGACCCAAGAACAGGCTCACAGGTACTACTGCATGCTTTGGTCAGGGAGTGTTATGATAAATCCATTCAAGACTGCTACAGTCTTCCATCTAGACTACAAAAGGCCATGGGCACAGAATGGGTCCATGCAGCTACATGGGGCAGGGGGAACGTGCAGCAAGCAAGGCAGTGCAGGCCAGTACTTACCAACACACTCTTCACATAGCCTGCTGTCTCCAGGGTCTAGAGGAAGAGAACATGATGTCACACAGTGAACAGGGAAGGCCTTGCTCTACAGAGGCCAGAAAGAATGGCCCCCAGGATCTCTACACTCTAATCTCAGAGTTACATGGCTGGTAGAGGCCTAAGGGCCACACGTTCACTCCCCTGAGGGATGTTTGGGCCCTAACACTCTTTCTTCTCATTTCCTGAGGGCTGTTTTCTAAAGATTTCCAGAACCTTCCAGAATCCCAGGAGTCTTTGTTTACAGTGGATATCCTGTTACTCCTGCAGAGCAGGAGAAAGAGGCCCTTCAGGAACTGCCACGATAGGTACCTATAGGCAACCAGGGTTTCAACCTTTCCCTATTTCTCTCAGCAATCATAGTTGTTGAGACTGAATGAGAAAAGAACTCAGATCCTCAGAAGGACCAGCAAAGTGAGGCCTCAGTGAGAGCACCCTCAGTCTGGGGAGTCAGGGGAGGGATCTTCCTGTGTAGTTTCATGGGGGTAGGTTTGGTCATTACAAGATAGGCCAGAGACAGAAATCTGTGCCACTGTTCTACTGCTGCCTTCCAAAGGACACAGAGTGACTAGAGGCAGCTCATTGTGAAATAGCCTCGTCCTGGACTCAATCAGGACCCCGGCAGGAAGCAGAAGGAACTCTTAAGATGGGGGGAAGGTTTCGTGAAGCGCTCCTTACACACCCATGCTGGGATGTGGGGGCTGGCACAGGGATATAGAAATGGAACCACTGGCGTGGTAGCCCCCAAAAGCTGTCCCCTGCTCTATCCACTAAACCTGCGCATGGAACCCGATTTCCAGATAAGGTCTTTGAAGGCGTAATTAAGCAAAGATGCTGTGATGAGGCCGTACTAGATTAGGATGGGTCCTGAACCCAGTGGGAAGGGTCCTACAAGAAACAGGAGAGGAGGAATCCATGGTGGTGTTGAGTGGAAAGACAGGGCCACAGCAGGGAACGCTGGAGTCCACAGGGCTGCTCAGGGGAAGAAGTGGTCTCAACCAGAGTGCATGCATGGGGTACAGCCACCTGCTCTTTGATTTTGGACTCGTGTCCTTGGCCTCCAAAACCTAGAGTAAATAGATGGTGTGTTCTTAAGCTTCCTGGCTGTCATGGTTTGTTAGCAACATGGGTGGTGCTTCTGGCCTTGGGCCCTGAGGTCCCCAGTTTTAGAAGATTCAGAGGCAAAAAAACTGTTTAAAGAAGGTCACCTTAAGTAGTGATGTGATGGGGGGGCATCTGAGGAGACCCCACCAATGCATCACTGCTCCCCCTTGCCTTCATTGCTACCCTAGAGAGAGGAGGCAGGGGGCACAGAGAGTAGAGGATATGAAGCAGATGGGGGGTGTGGCAACAGAGGACTGGGGGCTACGGGCTAGGGTGCAGACAGAGGGTATGGAAGCAGAGGACATGCAGTTGAGCAGGGGGTACAGCTCTAGAGGGGTGCAGTGCCAGGGGAGCACAGCTCCAGTGGGTGCACCTGATAGCAGAGGGACATGGTTCCAGAGGGCACAGGGGAGAGGGGGCTTGGCTCCAGAGAGCACATAGCAACAGGGTCACAGCTCCAGAGGGCACAGGGCAGGACAGGGGTGTAGCTCGCTCACCTTGGAAAGTTCATCAATGAGGTTCTGCTGCTCCACAATCTGGAGCTTCAGGAAGTCGATCTCTCTCTCATCTTGACTTTGATCAAGGTCGTTTAAGGAGCTGGGTCTCCGGATGATTCCAGCTTTCTGCCTCTGAAACACCAAGCATGGTGGGTAAGAATGGAGGACCTCCCTACCAGCCTGAGTAACAGTTCAGGTTTCCTTGGTGTATGCAAGGACTGTTTTACTTGGGCTTGGAGCAGCCTGCAGCAGAGCATTGGGGAAACCAAGGCCTATACCTTGGTTGTGCATCAGGGCCCAGACAGCTTCCCAGATAGCCCAGACACGCCACCTGAACTATCTGTGCTTTTCCATCAGGTCAGGATCTGAGGAGATGGGCTATTTAACTGGAAGGGTTAATGACATGCCTCCGTGATATCCTATTGAGTCACTTAATTTAACCTGCCTCATGGCCTCTGGGACTTTCAGGGCACGAAGAAACAGACAGACAGCATTCACCACTCCGCATTCTGGCTTAGTGGCAGAGGCAAGAGTGGGGTTTACCCTGACACCTGGCTTGGAGCTCCCCAGCAGGCCTGAAAGTATTGTCTCTCTATACACAGGATCTCTTGCTACCTTGTGCACAGGACTTTCAGGGCTCTTTGTGGCTTGCCCAAGCCTCTGGTGTTAGAGGAGGACAGAGGAGATGAGACACTGCCTAGCTCTGCCCAGACAGCAGTTTCTGCAGACCTAGTAGGCACTTACCATTTCTATGTTCTCCTGAGTAACGAATTTCAATTTGCTTTCTATGCGCCGCAGAGTGTGAGACAAGTCTTCGTTCTTCCGAGTCAGACGCTTGTTTTTATCCAGCAATGGCTTGTACTGACTTTCAGCTTCTCTCAACCGCTTCAGCTGAAACAATATTGATAACATAATGTGACATAGAACTGACAGGTCTTTACACAAAGACAGCGCACTGACCAGTCGGAGCTCTGTGCCTGGGGTGGGTGGGGGTTCGGGGCAGGGCACATGGTTATGCTGAGGATCCCCAAGCTACAGGTGCTCAAGTCCATTGTATAAAGTGGCATGGTAGTTTCCTGGAGACTACCACAGTCCTGGTGCACTGGACACTGCAGGGTTGTTTATAATAATTCACTTACAGAGTAAATATAGTTAGTTCATAGATAGTATTGTTTGGGAAACAAAGCAGAGAGAGAGAGAAAGAGAGAGAGAGAGAGAGAGAGAGAGAG